>WOGP01006402.1:0-12407 GCA_015342065.1 Leptinotarsa undecemlineata | reverse complement strand
AGCTATATTTTGATATAATTGTTAAATATACAGGGTGTTTGGTGTAGGTGCTACAGACCAAAATTCCATTTTTTAAAATAGAACGCCCTGTATATCAATACATATTAACCATATTAACCTTGAGATATTTTTCACTAGCCACTGTTTTTGATTCCCGGTTAATCTCACTTATGACTTAACGATTCATGTTTTATTCAAAATCGTACATTCTTTATTATCGAAATGATCGCACCACAATTCCGTGATCTCCCAAAAACACTATATATGTTGAAATATTCCTTCACAACTAAACAGCATGATTGAACATTTTTTAATCTATTTGTATTTTTATTGAATATTCCCCAATCAATATATTGCATTATGTTATGTATTATATGTATATGTTATGTTATGTTTTTTTCGTTAACCAGTTATCGCACTACTATGAATAATAACCATCAGAAGTCGAACCTTATGCGAGCTAAGGACTAACGAGGTCTTACCTTTTAACATGTGATTCCTGACACATTAAATACATTGATGGATGTAGCTATTACTACGTAGTAGGAGATCATAATGAAGAAAAGAGAATTGAAACTCTATATGTTTTTTACCACTTTTATTTGTAACTAACGTTACTGCAGTTTCGTTCTATAAGGACATTTCATTATTGCATTGAATATTTATTTTTTCCAAGTTTGTGGTCTATTACTGCTTTTTCTGCAGATATTGAAGTAATCTGTGAAACTTTCGATTCGACTTTTCTTTTCGATGAAAACTTTACGTTACTTTGTCACAATATTTTTTTATTTTTATGAAATATACTCTACTCAAGAAATTTTATTTTTCTTACAAACTAAAACGTTTTATGGAAGTGATATTTTTAGCCAGTTCAATTTTTCCAAGGACGGCGATTTTTTTAGTTATTGTTTACTTTTATAGCTAGTGGTTTACAACCTTGACAGATAAAACATTCTACTGAATAGTGAACAATTTACGACACCAGTAAATTGCGAGACCTTACATAACCCTTTTAACTGTACTTTTACTTTCTTTAATAGCGTTAACCTTCAGTGAATGGACTCTCAACCACCATTATTTATGATATCGGTTTAGAGCACTGTTTGGGGCCATTTATAACTTACAGATTCTCACAGCGTGGGTTTCTTCTTCGGAATTCATAAATAAATATAGACGGGAATGATTTCGATATGATTTCTAGTGGGTAGGCGATGAAACAGAGTGTTTTGTTTATGAAATATCTCTACAGAGCTTATTATTTTTCAGTTGATTGTCGGGATAAGTTTGTAGAAGGTGGAGTTGGACATAATCAGGATTTTTTAATATCAGTTTATTTCTTCAAAAGCACCTATTATTCAATATCCATCAATCCACAGATGTCCATAAAATTGTTCTATAGTGTTAGTGTCTCATGAAAATTGAACAAACAATTATTTTTACTGCTGACATCTCTCTAAGTAAAAATAGTAACAAAAACATCCTTATACAAACACCTAAATTTATCATAAGATCTGTACTTGTACCTTCTCTTACTGCCTTTCTTGAGTATTTTCTTTGTAATTGTTATCAATTGGATGAAGAACTACAGAAATTAATTTTAAATATTCTTCTGAGATACATTTGCATTTTCCTTCTGAAAATTCCAATTTTTTTCGAAAAAATTATCTGTTTGCGATTTTCTCAATTTCTGGTTGTAGTATTCGAGTTTTTCCAATTCAAACGTTCTGGTAAATAGAAACAATTTTGAAATCAATCAATATTTTGAGTAACCACCTTTCTTTTATTTTCCTACAATTCAAATATAATATCGCTGGATTAACTTTTTGAGTGTTGTCTGAATTTATGGTGAAATATTATTCGTTAATGAATACGAAGGTAGGACGTTGATTATAGGCAGCATATCACATAAACCATGTGAAATAAGGATTCGGACCAATAATACTGATCAGAAAAACAATTGATGGATCTTTCAAAGCTAATGAACTACAGCTTATGAATGTCATTTTTTCATAAACTACACCTCGCAATTTGATCTCCACAAACTTTATTTGAAAAATATAACACATATTTCACTAGCACAGTAGCTTTTTCAAGTGATTTATACTTCGAGTTGTTCTTACATTAATATTTATTCATTTATAATCCAGGTAACCATACTCGAGACTACCTCAATACAATTACCTAAACCTCTACTTAAGGTACCTGTTCAATTATGATCACCTGAAGCATATTATTTCATATCTACATCAATAATAATTCTTTCTCGGTTTTCAAGAAAAAAAGTTCAATGAAGGTGACCTATTCAAATCTAGTTGGTCATTTATTGGAATGTTTGAATTTTTAAGTTTATTAATGTCAATTGTTTCCAAATGATTCAATTTCAAACCTTTATTTTCTATGTGCAAAATTTTGAACTCTTCGTTAAAGATATGATTTTCTTCTAGACGATGATTTGAATATATTGTATTTGTTTTCTTATTTACATAGCTCGTATGATGTTCCTGGATTTGATTCCTAAATGTCCTGCCAGTTTGACCAATCTATACATCAGGGCAAGTTCCACACTTTAATTTAGATACTCCTGATTTCTTGAATCTGGATGTTTGTCTTCATTAGTAGTTTCTCTTTATCAGTAGTTTTTGAAGTAACGGTTGTTTGAGAATTCTTTCATTTGGAGAAATGCGTTTATGTGGAATAAATTTCCTGAAAACTTTTTGCAAATAAACAAAAAAAATTGTCGAGATGAACCTTTTTGGCTTTCTACTCATTCATTATACAACATGGGAGATCTTTAGAAGAAAAAGTCCATCCGAAACAACTACTTCACAAAGCTTTTCTCTTAAGCTAGTCTCTCCCAAAAACATTCCATTTTCAGTTTCCAATGGGTCGGATTGAATTAACTAATCGTATGTGAATGTTTTTAGGAATTGTTATCGTTACAAGAGCAGAATTGTCTCTTCAGGTGACATCGAATCATACTTTAATGCAAGGAATATTTTTCAAAATGATTTGGGAACGTGCTGACGTGCACCTTAGTAATTGATCGTTTAGAGTTTCTGTCAATGATATCTGTTTCATTTCCATAACGAATGCTTGGTAATTTGAATGCGGACTTTTCAGATGGACTATTTCTTTGAATTTATATCTGGAAGAATTTTTTATGTATGATTCTGCCCTTCTTTGTAGAAAGTTTGATTTTTTTTCTTTTCATTTGAAGTTTTACCACTTTTTTGTATAACGCAACAAATCTAGTTGCTGCGATAGAAACTATGGTAGACACTTTGACAGTGGTGAAGATTTTATTCAAAATAAAAAGAATATTACAAGAGTCAACAACATTTTGAAGAAATATTAGTTTTTTCAATAATTATAATATTTCATGACAAGAGGACTGGCTCAGTTTGTTTTCTTCAATCGTTTAAAAAGTGTTTTGCAAATCAAATAATAATGTATGCAGAATGTGAAAGATGCTCTTCCTTACGAATCAATAGAGAGTTGTCCTGAAAATTTTGAGAAGAAAATTGGATTAGATAATTTGGGAAACACTTGCTACATGAATAGCATTTTACAAATGGTGTTCATGACGAAAAATTTCAAGAACGAGGTTTTAATGATGAACGACAACGATAATGTTTCCTACTTATTCACCAAACTCAAACACCAGTAGCTGCTATTTGGTAAGAATGTATCATCTTTCCCTACAACCGATTTTCTGGAGTCTTTGAAGTCCACTAGATACTCGTTAGGACAACAAGAGGATTGTTCTGAATTCTTGGGGTTCAATAGCAGAATCAACACTCCTGACCGCTCTGGATTGAATGATTCCACACAGTATATCTCGTCTTATGTTCGTTAATCTTTTTCTGGAAAAATCCTCACTTGTTTTCTTTGTAGTAAATGTTCAAGAGGTAGCGAAAATGTATGTGAATTTCTGGAACTTCATCTAGCGTTTCCTAATATGACTAATAACCAGTCCGTGAAAAGCTCATTGTTAAATCATCTGAAAATAGAATTTTCAACAGGTGATGATCGACTGTATTACCAAAATGCGCCAAAGTAACTGACTGTTATAAGGAAACAAGTATAGGTGAGGCACCCGTCAATCTAATAATAACACTGATGATTTTTATACAAGACTAAACCTGTGACGGAAGCACCAAACTCTTTCGAAGGTTCGAAATAGATGAATACTTCAGTCTAGCAGACCACTATGATAATATTCATGCAGTCATTGTTCACTGTGGTTCGGGCGTTGAATATGGTCATTATTATGCCTTGATCAAAGACGAAACGGACTGATTTAAGTTTGACGATAGTTGTGTCACGAAATGTTCTGGCGATGTATTGTATTTATTGGAGTCTCTGGAGACACCCTAAATTTTGTTTCATGAGAGAGAGGACATTGGCAGATCAAGAACTTCAGATGACGTGCTGCAGGTTTTTCCGGGTTTTCCTGTAGCTGAAAAAGTAATGCAGTGAAGTTACCCTGGAGCCACAATTAATTTTTATTATTGTTTTTATTTCATTTGTTGAATATTCAATAATATGTATATAATTCATTATTATTTTTTTTTGTTTGGAACAAACTACAACAATTTTCTGACTTTTAATTCAAAATAGAACTCCAAAACAATTAAAAGCATAATATTAAATATACTTGTAAAAACTAGGTGAGTGAAAAAAGTGAAAATTTGTTCTCCTATATTCATTCAAAATCACAATTTTCTGTTCTATGAAATGATAATATCCACACCTAGACGAGAGAATATCTTCTGGTATCTCTTATTATTTTCTCATTTCCATGGTCAACTTCTTCAGAGTGAACAATTTAATACCTTAAGAAATCCGAAACAAGCACTTTTTCCAGTGATCAGAAATGCAACACTTTTCTGGACGCACGTTTCTCCAACCAAATTGGCGAGATGGAGATGAAAATGAGTTTCCTTCAGGAGATGAAAAGAATTTTCTTCTTCATCTCCTGAAAACGACAATTTGGATGGTGAAACGCGCGTCGAGAAGAGAATTATTTATTTATTTATTTATATATTCGGGATACAAACAGAAAAATCCACTACAGTATTCACATAACTGAATTAATGATAAATTAAAAGTAACCTACAATACAGATTGTTCAAAATAAAGGATAAATTAAAATTAAATACAATAACAAAATTATTAACAGTTATTGGCTAAATATGTGAATGAATTATAACTATTAAAAATAGGTTTTCAGTAATTTTTGGCCATAAGCAACGATGTATGAAAAATATCGAAATATTTTGCAAGAGTATTAACCAATTTAACGAATCGACATAGAGTAGAGTTCTGTGAACAGTTCTGGGATAGTTTTATGCCCAACATTCAAGCAAATCATTGATAATAACGATGGACAATTCATTTTGTTTATTATTTTTTATAAAAATTAAATATCTGATATGTTACGCCTATTACGCGACACAAACCGGAGGTGTCGTCTAATTTGCAGAATATCATCGTTTTCAGTGATTCGAATAACTTGTTTAAAATCAACAAGTTTCAAATTTGATTGTAGAATTTACATTTTATCGTGACATATCCCAGATCTCTACTTATCTTATTAATTACACAATCTATACGTGTTAGGAATCACACGTTAAAGGGTAAAACCTCGTTAATCCTTATATCGCACAGGTTTAGACTTCTGAGGGTTGTCATTTGTAGGGGTACATCTTGTTAACGGAAAGAAACATTTAAAAACATATTTTCCGAAACGGAAAAAACATTGAAAATAAGTTTGGAGTCAAACATTTCTAATAAATCTTTAAATAAATCAACTCGTGAAATTAGATACATTTCAGGAACTCAATTGAAAGAAATGTTTGTTTTGGATTTATTTTACTCCAGATGTTCTAGTTTCATCTTTCATTTTTCGAACTGAAGTATTTTCAAAAATATTACTGAATATAAAGAAAAATAAATATTCCTAGTTCGAAAGTACTCCAAAGAAGGTAGAACAAAATGCACGAAACTTCACTGAGAAAGATGACATTGTTTTCTCAAATTACCTGTTCTATAATTTCGGTATCATCATTAGTATTCGATATCAAATACCATCATTAATATTAACATGTCTAAATCTTTCATTTGCACCAAAATTTGTTGATTTTAGTTTGATTACATTTCAAAAGTTACGGGTTCGTTATATGTTGCATATGTAGAGTAACTCACTTTTGAGAAATATTGTCTAGAGAGTATGCAGGTGCAAATGGCAAATAAACTTGTGTGATATGTTTCTCCTGTACTATAAAGTTTTCCAGCTTCTGGGATATTCTTGGAAATTACGCGCCGTGTCGGTGCATTTGTCGGCGAAATATTTCTATCACATACACTTATTTTCTACAGTTGATTATTTTTTCTTCTCGGTGCCTAGACTCTTGGAAGATGAGTCAGAGTTTCATTTCCGTTGTTGTGGATGTAAGTAAACACGAATTAATTGAAATGATGCGTTATAAAACAAGCTGTTTTCATTTCAGAAGAAGCTGACGTGGAAACCATCGAACGTTTTTGAGAATTGTGTTTGGGGAAAAATCTGTTTGCAATTATCTATATGCAAGTCGGAAAAAACATTTTGTCGAATATTCATGATAAGTAAACATATACAAAAGTCCGAGCACAAAAATCTCTTAAGAAGTGAAAACTCTGGTAAATATTGTGGACTTTTGAAACAAAAGGAACCTGAAGGTTGCAAATGTTCATACCTTCTCACAATTACTCTCAATATTTCAGTTATAACGTTGTCATGCTTCAACATGTCACTGGACCAAATATTAATATGAAAACAGTTGATTATACCCTGCCTTGTTTGAAACAAAAATAGAAATAAATGCAGATGATTTCTCAAAACTTTTTCCGCTCATTTGGAAATAATTGAAGATCTAATTGCCAATCAATTTATGGAATTGAATTGATGTTTTGTATGTTTTCCTTTTTCTTAAACAAGAGCAATAACACATGTGGCCTCAATGAAATCCACTTTGAAGCTTGCGTTTAGTAACTATTTAGTTGTTGATGTGATTTTGGAACAGCAACGAGCAAATTTTAACCTAGTAGATTATTTTATCGCTGTGATTAAAAAGTTGTCAGTGTTCGCCTGGTAAAATAGAATAACTGAAAGCTATTGATAAATTTTGTTGGTATTGAAGAAATGAAAAATAATTTGCACAATTTTCAAAAAAAAATGATGGTTCAATACCTATGTAAATTTGAAATAGTGAGTACGATTAGTCTAAAGTGTCATTGATATATAACTACAACTCATCAATTAATAAGTGTGATATCACTCAAAGTACCTAGGTATAAATTTGTTATATATGGTTTTGTCATAGATTTTTCCATTATTGGCCAAATTCATCGTAAATCATATTGCCATTGCTTTCACGAATCTTTTACCGATCTCTTCACTACCTACCGGTTAATCTGTGTTTTATTGCTTGTTTTCTTGTAATATTCCGGTGTAAATTACTACAAAATGCCAATAAAACTTTAATGGTCGAATTGAAGTGTGTGATAACTCAATTAGAAAGCCATATAAAACGTTTTTATTATTTGTTACAGATTCAGGAGATAACACATCTAAACGGCATGATGATCGTCCGTAAATGGTGAGTTTATTTTAAATAATTACGTTTGTCATAAAGTTTGTTTACGACACGCCAAAACAAACATGACATGGGCATATAAAACACTTCATTCATTCCGCTGAGGGCAGTGTTGCCAAACGTTTTCTCTCAAGGATGTCAAGGTTCATTACGGTTCATTACGGTGTCTGGAAGTATAATGCGGAATCATACTATACGTTTATTTATATAAATTCAAATTCGATTGAAATGGATGGATGTATATAAAAATCAGTTATTATTTGAACAACCACTATAAGATTGAATTGTTCAAATGTATTATTAAATACTTGTTTAGCAACATTAGGAGCTGATTTGATGAAGCAGTAACAAAATTACTTAACTTAGTATTGTATGACAATATTGAAAATGTTGCATTTTATAAATTATCAACGGACTAAGGTAGGGCCATATGCAGTGTCTTTTCAGTTTTCTTAAGTTCTATGGGAAATTTGTAACTTTTCTTCATTAACATACATTTCATTTCTATTTGTGTTGAGGCAAACATTCATTTTCAATTTGCAACACATTCAATCTCGAAGATATATGATTGGTTTCCATAGGAGATTTCATTCTTTTCGTATTTGATATGAATGCTTATTTTATGTATGATCTATAAAAGCCTTCCAAATATACCGATTCTCAATTGATTCTGGAATCTCTATAGTGCTACATTTCATAGTTTTTTCGAATTTCCAACTTTTTTTTCTTCCTTGCCTTGATCATTATCGAAATGCTTGTTAATTTTTTTTCCCAAAATAGAGTGTTACATATTTTGTTCACATCCTGTTTTTGGATAATAATTTCTTCACCAAAAGCTTAGCATTTATCATGTCCTACAAATCAAATACCTCACTGTTGTTTTGGAATGATGTTCAATTTCATAAAAAATATTTTTGGCAGATTACTATTTTTTTATGAATATTTAAAAAAATTAGTTGATGCTAAGATTTATTTTTTTTTTCATTTTATTTTCTTCATAATAATGAAAAAATATAGAGTCATTGGATGTTTTCCTGAGATAAAACTGAATTAAACATTGTGATTTGTTGTATAAATATTAATCACATACTTTTGGGATTCCAAGTCCAAGACTGACTTTTAAAACATTAGTTACTTTTGATTTAGGGTAATTCCGGGGGAGACGGTCGTACGGGAGAGATGGCCAATAGCCAATTAATAATCAGTAGCACTAGTTATCTATTAGTTCGATTCGCATCGGTACGGGTAACAACTCTCAGTGGATTTTTTGTCGCAAAAATAATGAAACGGTGAGTAATTTGACTTAGTTTTTTTATTATACATACGATTTTAGTACTGGGATTAACATATTGAGTGATCACAAAATTTTTTTTAAAAGATATGTCCGTTTTTGTGCTTTCCCAGTGAAGTAATAAACTTCTTCGGTGTTCTAATCTCAAAATTACCCAGTAACTTGAGAAATGGCTTTAATTACCTAATGTGGCCATATCATCGGACTATTAGGAGATATGGCCATAGTAGTTACGGGAGAGATAGCCATAAAATTTTATGTCCGGATTTTTATTTATGTTCAATCTTCAATATTTTCTAAAGATGTCGAACCAATACGCACGGAAGGTGGCTGATGGAGCGAAGAAGATTCAAAAAATGCTATGGAAGAAGCACAAAATCGAGGGATGGTGATTTATCTACAACAGCTCATTTATCTACAAAATACGAAGAAAAACACTTGAAAGAAGGTTAAAACTAAATAACAACACTAAAAGACCTATTGGACCGTCATATACCTTCGATACAAATAATGAAAAAAGACTGAACAAGCATATAAAAGACATGCAGTCAAGAGGCTTTCCTGTCACTATGAATGATTTAAAAATAATTGCATTCAAGTCAATTAGGAATTAAACATAGATGGTTCTGTAAAACATCTGAGAAGGCGGGCTATGATTCGGTGAAAATGTTTCTGAAAAGAAATCCCGATATTTCATTGAGGAAATCTGATGGGGTGCCATACGCTAGAAGTCAAAGGATGAATAAATCAGAGGTAAACGCCTATTTTGAAATGCTTGAGAAAACTCTCAGTGATAATGACCGGGTTGCGGTTGAATAATCGACCAGATCGTGTTTTATGCATTATGAAAGGACTGGTTCAATAGTTCATAAATAACAAAAATCCGCCTAATTAAAAAATCTGTTTAAAATCTATTTTTCCGTTAATCAGCTGTCGCCCCCATACGAACGACAACTCTCAGAAGTTGAGAAACTTGTGCGACACATTTATGGAATGGATGAAATCACATTTCTTGCCTCGAAAACCAGATGGCAAAGTGCTCCTTTTGCTGGACGGTCATTCTACACACTGCAATTCAGTTAAAATGCTGGAGTTTGCTAATGATAATGACATCATCTCACTCTCAATGCCGTCACACACATCCCATTACCTTCAGCCGCTGGATGTTGCTGTTTTCAAGTTTCTCAAAACTTCCTTCTATGAATCCTGCAGGTTATGGATGAAACTGCACCCTGGACGTCGTCTAACAAGACAACGATTTGGCTTCTTATTATACCAAGCCTGGAGAAAATCAGCGACAAGTGGACATGCAATATCAGGAATTAGGACAGCAGGAGTCTTCAGTGAGAACATTGAGCAACCTGTTGAAGAAATCACATGATAATTGTGGTGATAATTATTATAAGACACAACTGATAGAAGATTGGATACAATGCAATATTTGCATGTTCTGGGTGCAAGAAAATTGCACCGAGTTTGAGGACATGTATTCATATTGCGGTAATAGGCAAAAAAGGGCTGGAAGATCTCTGTGGCAAAGGGAAAGGCAAAAAAGTATATCTCCCGGATATCCTGGGAGAAAGGGCCAGTCCTAATTTTTTTTAACAAATTTTAAATTACGTTATTGCATTTGTCAAAGTGATTTATCATTAATATTTAATGAGAATTATAAGTAAAGTTTAATTTGATTTTTTGTATTAATTATTGTATTATTCATTATAATTCCTTCACAGCTGAGTTTTAAAGTTACTACGGCCATCTCTACCGGAATTACCCTATCAGAAACATCAAATCGGTGTTTTTCGGCTGGTGCAGGTTTTCCGAAAATTCCAAAGAAACGACAACGCCGCAAGCGGAGTTGTAAAGTTGTAAAGCAATATCATACCCATCCGAAATTAGTAGAATGTCCCACATTTACAAATTACTCCGTAACGACTATAAAAACGCAATAAACGCGGAGAATAAACGGTTGAGGCAGGTCGGTGCTGGGCTCGTAAAACACTCTGTTATAGTCAGAAGTCGTACGCCATAAAACACCGTTCCCACAATTTTATAGACATCGGTCTAACAATCGCTAGTTACCGCAATTCCTTGCTCTCCATACGCACGTCGATCGACCTTGAAGGTATTCCGTGCATGTCGGTTACAGAAAAATTCAAATGGAGATTTACCTTTGAGGTATATGAAATGCAATGTTTCATGTGAAAACTTCAAATATAACATTTCTTATATTATTTTGGAAATTTCCGTCTTTATTCCCAATTCCTTCTCACATTCCTCGTACCCACCTGAAAAAATCAGTCATACCTATTAGACAGAAAAATGTTAAATAATTCATAAAGAACGGGGACTTCCGAACTTTGAAAATTTATAACGACATGGGTCAAATTAGGTTTCATTTATTCAGTTTGTTTCGTCAAATCACCATGGCCGGATAAAGCGTTCAACAACTCGTTGTTTCATCAAAATGGGTGTTCTGTTCTAGCAACGTACCGCGCGCTCCGTCCATTTTACGGTCGCCATAATCGTCCTACCAAAAGGACTATTCGCAATCTGGTGGATAAATTCGAGTCCACTGCTTCAGTAAACGAACGGCTCACACTCGTACTTCGACGAAGTGCAAGATCTGCCGAAAACATCGCCGATGAGTGGGATAATACGAATCTACATGCGCCCAATGCATCCTGAAAAAGTCTGGTGTGGATTTTGGCTATACGGAAATGAGTCATTACTTTGATGTTTTGGTTACTCAAAAATTCACCTGTTTGACAAGAAGTGTATTTGTATTGTCACGATGGAGAATAATTCGTCTTCAGCGAAGACTTTCGGAAAACAAATGGTCGTGTACCACTCAGAATTGATCTTTCTACGTTGCGCAAGCGGAACCGTGGTCGCAAAACCCATTCGGCAGAAGAAACAAGCGACCATTTGCTTCGCTGTGCTTCTTCCACGAACAACTTTTGTTCGATTAAGCTGGTCTTGGAATACCCACAAGGTCGATTGTTGTTTTATTTCCGACTCATACGCATATATCCATGATTTGTCTTTTGAAACACCACGATTGAACTCTTCAATCACTTCCTTACACCACTTGACGCGAGCCTTTTTTGAGCGATTGATTAATTATGAGGTAGATATCCAACGAGGACAATTATTGACATTAGTGTTGCCAACTCCCGAAATATAAATAGTCCCTCATCGTACTTGTCCTTTCTTGTTCAGAGTTGCGTACTGCCCTGGTTCTACCGTTGGTTTGATTTTATTGAGTTTGGATCTTGTAACTGTTCAATATATAACTTGCAAATATATATGTTTCTAAAATTATTTCATTATTATAAATTACCAATATCATATACAGGGTGTTCCCTAAACACATGCTAATATATAAGAAGGTAATTCTTAGACCCATTTTAAGGAAAAAACGTCCTATGGGCGTATGTCCTAAACGCCTTAACTTTTGAGATACAGGGTGGCAAAGT
>WOGP01006401.1:0-12408 GCA_015342065.1 Leptinotarsa undecemlineata | reverse complement strand
CCCGACAGTTCCGATGACCAGATCTGTCGAAGTTTGTGCTGATACTTGCCGCGGAGAGAGTTTTTCACTGCTGTTACCTCTTGTGAGTGGCGTTGTTCTACCCCGAGGTAAGTATACGTCTCTCCGGTATCCAGATGGTGTAGGATGCTTCCATGAAGAGCTGCACATCCTTTCCGTCGGCCCCGCATCGTCCTCTTTTGAGATGGACCTTTGCACAATTATCTATCCCGAATTTCATACCAATAGCATGGGTTTACTCTTCCACCACCCTCAAGGACTGATGGAGATCGTTCTCCCCAGAGGCATAAAGTTTAAGATCATCCATATAAAACAAATAGGTGACTTTGTGCCTCCGTTTTCCGGGGGTGCCACAGTTATATCCTCGAGTGTTTCTGAGCGCAACGGATAAGGGCAATAGTGAGATGCAGATGCTATATTGAGTGAATAAACTTTATTATTATTATTATTATTATTCACAGTAGTGTGCGTTGGTCAAGCCCCGTCCCCAAAAGACCCGATACATTCGGGAGGGCGCGCTATTATCAACCAATGATCACTCCCCACATCGTGTGGTAAGTGATCATTGGATCCGAGAATCATGTTTCGTGAGCAAGCGCAGTGAGCGCTTGCTATTATTATTATTGCTCTATCTGTGTTTACGATTTGGAAAATGAAATTGAATATGAAATTGTAGAACTGAAGGGGTTAAATTTGTAGAAGTTGTAACACTATGGTCATTACTGTTAGATTTAAAATTAGTATCATCACAAATATCTGCACACGATCATAGAAAGTACTTTTGTGATGATTGTTTATTGTAATTTGGTGAGGAGCTGGCTTCATTGCGACATAAATTGAACGATTGTTATCACATACCGACTAAAAATTTCAGGGTTGATGAATTCAATGAATTTCTACCTGACAATATTTTGAAATTTGAAAATATCGAGAAACAATTGGGATTTAAAATCGTTGAATACGAACATTTCGAAACAATTCTGAAATCAGTCCATACAAATTAGCCAAATCCTGCTGATTCTTGCACAAGTCGAATTCATCTTCATGAACCATACGCCTACTCAAATCCATTAAGTGCTCTTTTGATTATTCTATTTCTATCTCTATTATATAGAGGAGCCGATGTAAGTGTTTGTTTCCAACTGACGTCACCAATATGTATCACAAATATTTGAAAAATGACTGCTGAGAAAGAGTATAACCAAAAGTGCTGAAAGTGGTGAAACCAAAACTGAAGAAAAATATGTTTCTTTCACGAAATATTCATTTAAGGAAAATGAAATCGAAATATGCAAACAAGAAAATGTTTTTGAAATCAATGTTCACTGATAGTTTTGAGTTTATGGATGCATTTCTTCAAGAGGTGGGCGATGAATTATATACAAAATATTTTATAGAGACAACAAAATATTTTCCGGAAAATGATAAATTTCAACCTATGCGGCTAGGGATACTTTAGATATCCCCGGGTCTTTCTTAGGATACTATGTTGAAGGCATCGAGTTGAAATTATTAAGTGATATCGATATGGTGCATTTCCAAAAACTGCCACTTATTCAGTTATTATGAATCAACTAATACCAGTTGTGCAGACATTTTAAGGCAAAATATTGAACCTTTTAATGGTGAATTGCCACTAATAGAGCTCAAAAAAAATATTTTCAACAAGACGTGGCTTCTTCTCAGAACACTCAATTATCACCAATTTGCTGCAAATTTTGGAAATGGTTGGATAGCCAACCAAGGACCCAACCGTTGGCCGGCCAGGTCACCGGACTTAACGCCTATGGACGTTAACCTCTGGGGAAGGTTGAAAATTCTTATTTTTAAATTGCTGATCAATTCTAAATATAAATTGGAAGCGGCAGTGATGCAAAGTTTTGCTTCTCTCACTCCTGTTGAACCAATTAATTCGGTAAAAAACGTTCAGAAAAGGTGTCGCATGTGTGTAGGAGAAGCTGGTAGACATTTTGAACAACTTCTTTGAAAAAATATATTTCACTGTTTCTCTATATTTGCATTATCATTATTTTTGTCATTAGTAGTGAATAAAGCATTACTTGTTTGATTTTCAAATATGACTCTAGCAAAATATCAATTGTGCTACATTTTCGGAAAAATAATTTCAATGTGTATTGAAATATGCAGGAATATATAGCTCATTAATAGCTCATTGATATCCTATATGAAAAAATAAGTTTTCACATCATTGAATTCTAAGTAAAAAAGTGCTTTGGAAATGTTTTCCTAGATTCAAGGAATTTTTACAGGAAAAAAGTTATAGCAACGCGCCTTTTATCCCACGGCCGGCACCCCAGTTGGAATATTAAAAAATCCCCCTTATTGCATGTTTAGAATATAAAACAAAGGTACATACAAAATTTTCGGCCTCTGAAAATATACCGGTACGGAGAAACAGTGATGAAAATGTAACTTTATTTTATGAACGCCCGTTTTCACCTGCGGTTGGCTTTCCAGTTGGAATATTCGAAAATCCTTGCTTATTGCACATTTACAACATAAAATGAACCTACATACAACATTTCAGCCTTCGAAAATATAGCGGTATAGAGAAATAGTGATGAAAAGGTAATTTACATAATATGTAAACGCGTCCCTTTCACACCCACGAGCGGCGCCTTAGTTGTAATATTCGGGAGTACTTTCTTAGTGAGAATTTAAGACATAGAAAACACCTATATATCAAATTTTAGCTTCCTAGGATTTACCAGTACGAAAAAACAGAGATGATGAGTGAGTGACTTTTGCACTTGTCAACTTCTCTTAATTTTCTTTGAATGCCACGTTCAACAAATGAAAACATATCTTGATTTGTTTACTAACTCCAGTTCTTATTTTGTATACTCCAACAATGCATTCCATGTTGAAACCTGACAGAATGAAATAGTGTACGGGATCAAGTTCGTTTGTTTTCAAACAACTAGAACAGAATTGTTCTAGCTAAGAGTAATAGATCAGCTTCCATGTAGGGGTCTACGTAATCTCCCAAAGTGGTGTATTCAAACTCAGTTCTTACCTCTTTTGCTTTATTGATACAGCATTACACCTTTCTTCGTGAGAAGGTGTAATTGTTCTCTATCCATGTCTATAAATTGCGTCTTAAAATTTGGGACTTCAGAGAGATATGAGAGACTGAGGAAGTGTTCATGAATAGAAAACTATCGATGAATCAAAACAGAATTCTTGACAAACTGAGCTTTGAATTTATGTTTGAGGTTTTGTGATTTTGGTAATGTTCATCTTCAGGCATTCTAATCCTACAATCAACAATATGATTGTCGATTTTTTTTCAAAGTAGAAATAATGACTGCAAAGCTCACATAATTTTTTTAATGTCTTCTACTCAATTATGACGGTAGGAATCATCACAAATGTTTGATCCACACATGATGAAAGTGAACTGGAGCTATTATTTCATCATATATATTCTGTATAAGCAAAATATTTACGTGTTTGTCCCTTTTATTTTCCTGGTAGATATTTTGGGAGGGTGATAAATTGTTTTTTCTTATCTATTTTAGAATGTATACATTCTCCGATAAATTATTTTGCTTTACAAATTTCGGAGTTTCAGTCATGGGGAACTGAATTTCTTCGGGTTTCATTACTGTAGAGTGGAAGATCAATGAAAGAGAAGCTAAGGCGTCAACTTGTTGATATTCACTCCTAAATTCATTATCGCCTTCAGAGCACATCCACTATCACGTTTTTGAAAGTCTTTCAGTTCTTTCCTTATGGAGGTAATAACTTTTTCTTCGAACCATTAATCAGAATTTATGTTGCGATAAATTGGAGCATTCGATGTGGTAAAATACTTGGCTCACTTTAGAATTTATTAAGCTTTCGAGATTTCGAATTCACCCCCAAACGCCGTATTCACCATGACTTCTCCTTTATTCTTCGAAGCATTTTAAAAATTTTTTTCAATCATACCCTACAATCCTTCAAGAATGTATCAGAATTTTTGTGTTTCAAATTAGTGATGATCCGGAACCCGAAAGCTGAGGCAAAATCATCTCAGTGAACCCGTTCAAAGGCAGTTTTTCACCGGGCTGTAATACTTTTTCTGTCTTTTGTTCTGTCTTCAAAGAATTCCGTAGACTTCTTACATGACTCATCGTATATTCAATGTAGCATTGTTACATTAACGAATTTCGTCTATTACACCTTTTCCATTGGACAGTGATCAGTAGAATTGACGCTATTGTATTCACTAAATCCACAAATAGATTGAGGTTCTCATAAATGTCTGCAACGAAACACTTTACTGAAAAAGAATACTGAGTTTGGTGCAGGAGAATATATAATGTCACGAATATAGGTGCCGTTACTCTACAGGTATTCTGGAGCCCTAATATTGGCCCCGCACACATCTATCAACCACCTCATAATGCATCTCTAGTCCCCAAGCCATCTGTACCTGTGTCCTATGGATTTCCAGGCACTGTTCATGTTCCAGTACTGCAGTACACCCAGGCTCATACTAGGCTTCTGCAGCTGAACTCCGTTTGTTATAAAATCGAAATATTCAGCTCATTGCGCGCAGAACCAACCACGAAGAACTAATCAATAAGTCGATCAAGTCTTAACTGTTTCTTTCAGAAACCTGTAAGGACGTTCATTTCATTGCTAAAGCTTGCGAATGAAATCCTGGACAGACCTGAGAAGGTCGCTGCCTGACTATTTTATAATTGAAATTTTAGAAAGGAGGTAATAATACATTTGTCATATTTATACATTTCAAAAATACAATTGTGGTGAGGGCTATGTCCGCGATCTTTGCGATCCATATATTAAAATAACAGACTTTATCAATCAATTACTTCTTTCTTGAAACTCAATGACAATAACAAAAACCACTGATATTACATAAGCATTCCACGAAAAAAACCATAAGCGTTCCATACGTCAAATTGTCGACAACAATAAAAGATGCACGAGTTCATCGTAGAAACAAAAAATATTTTTCCTGACACTCCGGTGTTTCGAAAGTTCAATGAAGAATTCTTACCTGCTTACCCCTCACTTTACTTTTTTCAAAACATGGCCATTCTATGATTGTAATTACGTGGTGTCATCGATGACATGAGTAGATTCAAGCCATTCGTGACATAAAAGCATTATTTTATTAATTAACTGAAGCAGTGAGGTGTTTTATTCCGAAACATCGAATGTCCACCATTGAGGATGGCAGTGTTTCATGTAAATGAAATTTCACCTCGGTCATATATTGTGTAGCAATCCTGTAAATGATATTTGATTAAATTTCACAACGAATATTTGGAGTAAAAACTGGATAAAAAAAATTGTTTTCTCGTATAACTCTATGTTCTATAAAAGTAGTTGTTTCTAAAGTATTTTTCTTTCGTGTAATTCAATGTTTATATGAAAGTAGTTGTTTTGAGTGTACTCTTTTTTCCAGTTTGTATCTTTGCATGATCTTCACATCTCCGTAAATACTTTATTCTGGAAACAATTATTTTCATCCTATCTTTTATAAAGATGGAGAATTAGAAAGCGTGAACTTTTCCTTCCCAAAAATTAATCTCCTCCATGATGTATTCGAATGTATTTTGCAGCTATTGTATTCAATGTAACTCTTCAGTTCCTGAAGAAGAGCTGATGAAGTCTCGAAAAGTTGAACGGAATTTTTTTGTGTCTACCTCCTCTGAATTTCTACTTGTTTTCTCAGCTCTCTTTCTTAACTTAAAACTATTTATGAAAATTGAGGTTAGGTGAGGTCGAAAGTAAATGGGTGTATTCAAGCCTCCACCGCAAACCATAAGGATTTATTGTGGCTCACACGTATTCAAACTCGGCCAAATATATCCAGCTTCTTGACGACGCCAATTAATTTATATGGTTAGTGCTCTGGCGAACTCTGACAACCTGAATCAGTCCGCAGCGAAGCAGGCATAAAGTATTCTCTGCTGTTTCATCATTTTCCAAACAGAGACAATACACACTATCTTCCGACAGTCCAAGTCCCTGCATATGATCAATCATCATATGCACACATCATATGACAACAGTGACCAGTGAGGAAGCCTGTTGAACATCGTAGTTCATCCCTACTGTAGTCCAACAACTGTTTGGTATCAAGCTTTGAAGAGGGAATAAACGCCTCAGAGTGAGCCAATCCTGGGAGATTTTGCCAGAATTCCTTGAATCTTCTTGCCATCTACGTGTTCAATTTTTGTTTGGCAAAACCTGAGACGATGCCAATGGCAGGTTCTGGTCCGATGAAGCTGCTGGCAGTACCCTCTTTTGCAACGGAGTCAACAGCCTTCTTGCCTTTCAGGCCAGTGTGGCCAGTAATCCAGACCAGATTCAGTTAGGTCTTCGTATCGAGGATGGTTGTTATTTGTGTATGGGGTACCTATCTCTCCGCACACAATTCAATAGCATAGATTTCTGCTTGAAATATGTTATATGTATATAAAAAATATGTTCAAACATCACACTATATCATTCTCTGATCACGTTTTATTGATACCTAATTCAGACAGATATTCAATCAACTTTTCTGTCATATAAAATGAAGAAAAAAAAAACAAATATGAACTAAAACGATTCAAAAAACCAAAAGTGTTTTTTGAACATTACTCGATTCAAGATCATCAGTTGAGGGTATGGATAAATCGACAATATTTTGCAAACTTTTCAAATACTGTTTCACTTTTGATAAATAATCAACCACCGATAAATATTTTTACTATTCTTCATATCTTTGGTTTTCATTAATTTTTTCTAAATAAATATTATTGTTATTTTATAACTATTACCTGTGTTATGAGCAATAGCCTTGGCATCAGGTATATGTACAAAAAATTGGTCCAGCAAGTTGTTCTTGGAGTTGGTTGGTGTTGTATCCTCGAGATCATTAGAACATAGTTTTTTATGGTGATTGGAGTTGAAATTTTGTACTGTTTGATTACCGCTATGCGAATCAGTCTCAATGGATTTCGAAAACTGCTTTTTTACTCTGCTGTATTCTTCCGATAGTGAATCGTCCACACAAGTTTCGTAGTCGTCTTTTTCGGAAACTGAATGCTTATCACTCAAAGTCAAACTATCATTTTTGGCAAATTTTTCGATTTTAATAATGTCGCTTTTATTGTATTCACTAATTTTATCGTTTTGAATTTCATTCGTACTTTTAAAACTAATATCAATGTCACTATCACCGATACTATCTCTCGATTTAATTCGATGGATACTCAGATAGTTGGTTTCCACGAAATTATTTCTCGCGCAGTTTTTTTGGGAACAATTGCTTTTTTGACCAAAGTCTTCGACTTGTGATGAACAAGCGGAGTGATTGAAAGAGGTGTCATCATCTATACATATATGAACTACATCTAGACACTCTTGGAAATCTTCTATGCACTCCTGAAAATCCTCCAGGCATGTTTGGTCCTCTTCAGTATCCTGTAATGAAACATAAGATTGATCATTGTAAGAATAAGTAAGTACTGACATATTTGTCTCATGTGTCTGTTCAAATTCAGTCAAATTTGTTCAAGGAATTGTAAGAGCTTGTAGAGGAAAATGGTTTGATTTCAAAAATTTCATATGTAGAATTGAAAACTCTGGATATAAAGAAAATATTACCCCACACCAGAACAAAAAGAGCAATCTTTATCATCTTCTAATAGTGCTAACTTGGTTAACAAAACGCGCGTTGGCAAATAGTATTTTAGTTGTGTGGAAAAGTGTGCTCTTTAAATTTAATAAATATTCATTGATGGGATATTTTCAAAATATATTAACTTCATTAGTATAATTACCAAGAAACGACAAATATTTCTAACAGCAAACATTGTTTCTTATAAAAATCAAATATCACATGAAATATACTCAAAAGAATTTGTGAAAACAGGGTTTTAGTCTTTTTAATTGCTTATCATCAACAGAAAAATCAAATTCAAAAAAATCTGTCCTGAAAATTTCCTTCTTTCAATTCAAATAAACTTTCCATGGCTGACGATCTGTATGAATGTGTGTACGTACAGCAGAATCTCTTTCAGTGACATAAAAAATTGAGACCATGAAAGCATCCAGTGCCTTATCCTGCAATGTCGTTCAAAACAGTGCTAATTAGGTAATGAGATAAGTGTCTTGCGACGAAATTAGTATACCTTTGAAAATGATGGTGATCCATGTCAGTGAAATTATTAATATTTTTTCATATATACGTTGTGTAACGTTCCTATCAATTATGCCGGTTTGAATTCCATTACAAATATTTAAAATATAAACTGATTGGAAAAAAGTGATTTTCATGTATTTCAATGTGCATGTGAAAGTATTTGTTTCGATAGGATTTTTCTCTCTTGTGGAATAATTCTCATGTCACATTTCGCTATTTCCGGACTGTCAAAAGCACCAAAAATCTAGTAACATGAACCGATCTCAACAATTTCAGACAGTTTTCATTTAAAAATAAATTGATGAATGTAGCCGTTACTACGCGGTAGGAAATTATAATGAAGAAGAGGGAATTGAAACTTTCTATGTTTTTTACCACTTTTATTTGTAACTGATGTTACTGCAGTTTCGTCCTATAAGGATATTCTCACTCCTAAAAATATAACCCCTTCAATTCGATATTTTCAAACTTGTACATCAAAATAAAAATTATTATGTAACAAATTGAAGAATTAACTGTCTTAAAACAAATTCATTTCTAACAATATTTCACTAATCACAAACTAATTCATTTACAACACTTAGCAACTAACTCTTAATTCATTTCCACTATTTGAATTCCTTGTTTAACCCCTCGATTCACTTTCTGAACTCAAATGCCCCTTCGGAACGAGGAGCCGGCCTTACATGTCGGGAACGATCGTTCTAGAATTCTATAGTCGTTCTGGTACTCAACTAGAGTTTAATCGGCGGTTACCGACTGCATTCCTTTTGCGATGATGTCATGTGTTTGTTCGTTGGTCTACATATCGGTCAGGAGCGGCTTCAGGTTCGTTACATTGCCCCCTTCCCAAAGACGTTTCATCCTTGGTGTGTGTCGATACCTATAGGACTCCCCATATCTGCACTGTGAAGTTCGATGGAAGTAACACTCCACAGGCTTCATGCTCGGTCGTGGAAGATGGTTACCGCACACCAAAATATTGATGCCGCTGGATCTGAAGATCGTTTTCAATATGCTTCTCACAATTCTCCAATCCAGCCTGTCGAGCCCAGAGGCAATCTTCGGGAAGTCCACGAGATTCTGATCGAGCATCGTGTCCCTCAATGTGGTAAGACTCCTCTAGACATTTTCTTTGGACGGTTGGTCTCGGGAATGCTTCTAGGTCACCAAGTAGAAAATGTTTCTCTGACCCTTCTGTAACTGTAGCACTCCGACTTCAGGATTCTGTTCTCGTAATGTTTGGAGGTGACCGAATTTCTTGTTGAATATCACAGCGATACAGCTGGACATTTGGAGATCCTCTGCCACGCAGTGAGCTAGTGTGAGTGCTGGAACCTTGAAAAGATCTCGTGACTCTTCTTGAGTTACTCCATGTACGACCTTCTGTCCGTTCGAGTATAAAGACATGAACTTCTGGAACGTCATTTCATCCTCTGGTGATCTGAGGGTAACTCATACACATTTTGGCAACATATTTTGGTAAAATAACAAATATAATTGCGAATTTCTTCAAAAAGAACAATGTGGAAGTGGTATTCAGCCCAAATGCCAGGTTATCTGATTTCCTTTTCAATGCCAAAGATAAAGTCGACAAGTTGGAGAAATATGGAGTTTATAAGCTTAAGTATCCGGAGTGTAATTGTGTTTATGTGGGACAATGTTTCTCAAAACGGTATGGTGAACATGAAAGGTCCCTTCAGATTAGGTAAAAATGATTCGACGTTTTCAAACCATTCCTTGCCATGCAACCACAAGTGTCCCAATCTAACGGATACGGAAGGGTTGTCAACCCAATTATTTGGAATCCTTGGAAATTCATAAGCATACACATTGCAGGTGCAACCTGTTACATGAACAAATAGATCAAGTTTACCCACCGGTTTTCAAATTAGCGTATCCACATTGTCACAAACAAGTAAACAACATTTAGGTACTCAATTAAGCTAACAACACCCTTGGGTAACCCTAAAGACCACATCTTGTCTTTAGGGTTACCCAACTTCTATTGAAGGGAGCAAGAAGTTGTAAAGGATAGTTTCACGTTCAACTTTTTGAAAAAATTATTCAATCCATTAGTATATCTCGGTTTATCCGGAAGGACCATGAACTTTGAAACCTGATCTTTTTGAAACGTCAGTGACATATATTTATATATGGCGTAAACAGGTGACTTATTCAAACGCAGTTCTTGTTTTGATCGACACATATTCTGTCCTCAAGAAATAAACAGATGAGAAGATTTTGGTATTTCATTTTCATCATATTGTTGTGAATTATCCCCTGAAAAAAATAACGCCGACAGCCGCTGGTCCTTGCCGATCGACTGTGACTAGGCCAAGTTCGCGCTTAAATTTACTTGTGCGTCCGAATCTTTCTATGTGTCGCTTCGCTACGAAGACTTCCTTCGGGATATATAGGCACTACCAAAGAGCAGAGGAGTCAGTTGAAAGTGAGCTCATAAGGCGATACACAATCGAGTATTAGTCTGAAGTTCAGTTAAAGTTTTTACGTCATATTGATAGTGTAGTAGTGAAATAAAGTTGAGTTTAATTGCACAGTGTATTCTATTATTGTCGGACTTAAAAGAAAAACATTACATTTGGTGTCAACGTGGGATAATTGACTGAGCATTTTCTGTTATGGTGAAAACAAGGAGTATCGATCACGACGGGATGAATGAACTTAAAGAAAATGTTCGAGGCTATGCAAGTGGGCAGGTCTATCGAAAAATTAAGAACGAATCAGAGAAGAAGCACGATTACGCCAAAATGAGTATCGTTAATTTCACTGAATATCCGGAGAGAAACTGGATAAAGATAGATTTGCTGGTAAATATCCATGGGAAACAAGAAAGAGACAATCAAATGGACATTCATTCATTTGAAGCCACTGAAGATTGACGGTCTATTGAGGAGCTGAAGTGAGATTTTGGAATTGTGAAAAACAAACCAAGGCATTAATGGTCAAAATCGTCAACGAATTTATTTTGGTACTGGACATCATGTCCCCACATGGATTCGTGGTGGATATAAAAACAAACTGGTAAAAGTTGGAAGTCAACCTTATGACATGAAGACATCTATCTGGAGAAAAACTAGTCCAGGCCATCTGATTGGTAGAGGAAGAGAAAGATATGTTTGTGAAGAGCAAAATCATTGGCCGAACGGAACGAATATCAGCTCAATACTGGCGATACTAGGCCAATACCTCAAACACCAAGATGACTGCCTTTCGCGAAGCAGTACGATGCTTCATCCACCGTTAGAGGCATGTTGGAGAAAGGAGAAATCGAAGTATCAAGCAGTCCCTATTGGTCACTTTTGGTCTTGGTGACAAAGAACGATGGTTCGACGAGTTATGCCTATAGGAGGCTTAATAGTGTCACCAGAAATGAAGAGAAGACTGCATTTTCACAGACATTGGATCATACCAGTTTATGTTCATGTCGTTTGGATTATGTAAGTGTTCAAATATTACAATGAAATCTTGATAAAGAGGAATTACCTGCAAAACATGCTCGGTCTACCTTGATGACATTTTAGTGACTGGAGGAGTGTTTTCACGAGGCTGTAGAATACTCAATTGCAGATCAATCCCAAGAAGTACTTCCTCTTTCAGGAAAAGACTAACTTCTTAGGATGTGGTGTTCTCAACGCAGGAAAAAATGGCCAATACCGAAGGCAAGCACGACGTAAAGAGTGTCCTTGGGTCTGTAACTATTACCGGCGTTTGTTGAAGAATCGCAGCGTAGTTTGACTGTGAAAAGGACCTCTTTGGTCAGCCTTTACTGCCCTGAAGCGGTATTTGAATAGTGCAGGTCAGACCACTCAACAGTTTGGTGTCTCCTCGAAAATATAAGTAGAATACCCACAGCAGAAGAATTGAATGCGGAACTGGATGAATACAACAAACAGAAAAAACATGGTTGTTCCAGGAAATTTCACTGTTGGGTAAAATATTTGCTGAATGCAATCTTTATTGCTTTGTGGTGTTTTAATACCTCATATAAATAATCATTAAACACGTATATCAAACTGTAAAGTTTCCTGCTGCAGTCTCCGGGTGGTAATGCTGAACTAAAAAATAGATCTGGGAACACTATCCGTAGCAGCCTCATAAAAACCAGGCCACCAAACGCGGACTGCGATTCCAAGAATTGCATTTACCGGATACCCTGCGAGTGCGGAGAATCATACATCGGTGAAACTAAGAGG
>WOGP01006400.1:0-12408 GCA_015342065.1 Leptinotarsa undecemlineata | reverse complement strand
ACCGTGAAATGTCGATTCGCCGCCGTTCACAGCAATTGAGCCTCTGTTACTCCACTACGTGGAATATTTTGCGAAAGGATTTAGGTGTGAAACCTTATAAGATACAGCTGATGCAAGAATTGATGCCACACGACCTGCCACAACGTCTAAAATTTGGTGAATGGGCGCTGGCAAAGTTGGAGGAAGATCCACATTTTTATCGAAAAATTGTGTTCAGCCACGAGGCTCATTTCTGGTTGAATGGATACGTTAACAAGCAAAATTGTCGCATCTGGAGTAAACACCAGCCGCAAGCATTGCAAGAGCTACCGATGCATCCCGAGAAAGTCACTGTTTGGTGTGAATTATGGGTCGGTGGCATCATCGGGCCGTACTTCTTCAAAGACGACAATGGCCGGAACGTTACTATGAATGGCGAGCGCTACCGTGAGATGACTGACGACTTTTTGTTGCCCACAATGGAAGAAATGGACATGCCTGACATGTGGTTTCAACAAGACGGTGCCACATACCAAACGGCACGCGAAATAATGGCACAATTAAGAGCCGCCTTCGGTGAACAGTTTATCTCACGTTTGGGGCCCGTCAGTTGGCAGTGATTCAACGCCTTTGGGTTATTTCTTGTGAAGTCATGTTAAGGCTCATGCCTACAGGGATAAACCAGTAACGACTGACGCTCTGGAAGCCAATATTGAATCATTTATACGTGAAATACTGTTCGATATGTTAGAGAGAGTGTGCCAAAATTGGACCTTGCGCAGAGGCCATCTAAAGCAGAGCCGCGGACAACATTTGCATGAAATCATCTTCAAACATTAAATTGTATTGATCGTCCCATCGATTCCAATAAATATTTCAAATCCTATACCTCTTAAAAAATCACCTGTTATAATGTCTATATACTGGTGAAGACTCATGCAGACGCCCAATATGAAGATTTGCGAATTTTTCAACGTAATGATATGAACTGTGATTCATTTCACAGAATAATGACCAATAAACAATTTCGCGGATTTTTGCAACCGCCTCACGTATTTAGCTCAAAGAAAGACTTTCATGTAGGCAGCATAGGCCATAGATCAGATGGCAACTAAGATAAATATATAGTTATTTTGACTAATACCAATACCGTCTGCAACTTTTGAACATGTTTGGTCTACAAGATTTTCTGAAACGAAAACGCATTTACCAAACCACCAGTGTGTAAGTATCTAAGCCATTTGTTACTTGATTGCAGCATGCTCATTTAATATCCTTCATGTAATCAGCCAGAGAAGTAGTTTTTTTATCAAGCATTTGTATGACTCATTTACTTAAAATACGTGAGTTTGTAACTTACTGAATCCGATTGCCGATATCGGCAAAGTAACAACCTCCGCGATGAATCCATGATCAGAAGAAGCGCCGTTAGCAAACAATTTCACACTCAAGCTGGGCAGCGTGGATCGGAACAATCTGTTTCCGTTATTAGTTGTCATTGTGACTCTGTCAATAACTTTGGACGACACGTTGTAGATGTCGCCGTCGTACATCTCCAGAAAGTCCGGTATCCCGAATTTTGTGGTGGAATTGAACAAGTCGAACTGCAGAAGCCTCAACCCTAACGGCTTGATATTGAAATCGCTTCGGAATATTTTGATGCAGTTCACCGGGTGGTTGTCGTATTTGTAGTAAAGCAAGATTCTCTCCTGGATCCTTATTTCCTTGTGGGTGTCGCAAATGTCGACGAGGCCGAACAGGTGGTAAGGAACGTTCAGTCCCTTCAAAGGGCTGAAGCTGGACTCCTCGGACTCCCTTCCTTCTCCGGAAAGGGAGAGAATGTTTATTCCCGCCCCTAAAGAGTTTTGTATGTCGTTTCGAAGCAGAATCATGGTGTTGGTGGGCGATATCAGGTCGATGCCGTGCGACGCTGAGTTATTTACTTCCACGTAGCTTATCGTTGGGCTCTTGATGATGCTCTGTACGGCTGAAGACTTCTCGTTGTGCAAAATGCCTGCTCCCGTGATTTTCACATATTGCAGCGTGGATTCGTGCGCCTTAATAGTACTGTGCGTGTGGATGTCATGTATCCTGTGATTGTAGAGCTGCTGTTCAAACTCTGCGTCCGTGAATCTCACTCCTCCCCAATAGCTGGTGCTACTCTTGAACCGATCGCAGTGGATGAAAACAAATTTCGAGTTCCACTCGCATCGGTGTCTGTGTCCGAACTGCTGCCCGTTCAGCCTTATCGGGCAGTCTTCGTACTTTCTTTCGGTTCCCGTGCACTGCAAAGGTTCGGGCCAGGTCCAGATTCTCGACAAGGAGTTGCTGTGGAAGTCGATGCGCTCTCCGAATTCGAAAAAAGCGCTCAGAGGGTCAAGTCCGAGCTCTCTGCATACCACCTGGGCATTGCGCTCGGTGAACCTTATATCGCACATCGGTATCCATTGGAGGGTGGTTCCGTTGAAGTACTCGAGGAAGCCTTCGTTTATGGGGCCCTCGTCATTTTCTATGCAGCTGCGGCTCTTGCAAAGCCTGGAACAAGATTAATATAATACAAAATCACTTTCAATTACGCTATGAAATAAACGTAGTGGTACCAATCCAATTTTGAATTTCCGACAGGTTACTTACTTTTATTCTGTTTGCAGCAGATTCAATGTTGCTTTGGTGTACCCAATATTTGGTTAGAGGTGTGTTTGCACACACTTTACGTGCTAAATATACATATGTATTACATATGTTAGGTTAGGTCATCCAGATGTTCAATGTTTGTTTGGCGAAGCCTAAAGCGATGCTAATGACAGGTTCTAGTCTGAAAATTTGCTACCAATTTAGACGTTGCTCGTGAGGAGCCAAGAGCGTTCAATGCCGCTTGACTGTCCGAGAATATTTTTATCGACTTGTGGATGAGCTTGGATTCTACCAATCCAATTTCCATTTGAAATACAGTCGCTAAGGTCGCTAGGCAGTTGGATATCTCTGTTCTGGATCTGCCCTGAAAGTGTTATAATCCATCTGTGAAGCAACAACTATCTGGTCTTGATATTTCCTTCTCCCGGAGGATCCAATTCTCTCTATTCGGGAACATTATTGTATAGGGCAGTTCGTAGTTGAAAGTTGGAGACATAATGTAAGAGGTGCTTCCCAGAATACTACGACTTCCAGTGTCAACCAGCAGTCTGTTGCACTCTGCAGTAGATTGATTTTTGCAATTGGGGATATGCACAAGTCTATATGCAATCCATCTTGCCTCTTTCTCCAAAAATGTGGAGAGGAGATAGATTTAGAAGGATTCCCATTGCCGCTGTTGGTGTGGTACTGATGACACCACAGATGGTAGGCAAGCCTGTACCTGTTAGACAGCCATTTTCTGTAAAGCCTTCGGCCATCAGACAATTGCTTCATAAGTGATCATTGGTCTGACAATCGTCACATGGATTTGTTTGGCGCCTAAACCCCAAGTTTCACCACAAATACTTCGACATGTGCATAGAAACAGTCTAGCTTTCTGTAAAACTTTTTCCAATTGAGCATTCCAGATGAGTTTTTCATCAAGGGCAATGCCAAGATATTTGATGACTTCACCATAGAGGGAAATGAGCATTGACTCATCCAATTTTCTCCTCCTGGTGAAGGGGATTATCAGTTTTGCTGGGGTTGACAAACATCTGCTCTCTCTGGCACCAACTGTGAATAACGTCCATCATACTCTTGAGGTTATTACAAGCTACCCTTCCCAACGAGGATCTTGCCAAAGTCATCTGCATGAGCTTGCAGATCTTCTTCTCTTCTATGGAGGGCATCAACCAGACTATCCATCAGTAGCGACCACAGAATGGGAGATTGTACCCCACCTCGACGGCAGCCTCTGGTGACTCTGAACCTAATTGCCACGTCTTGAAGGCCATAGGTGTGTAGAAAACGTTCATCGAGAATCGTTAGAGTCACGGAAATTAATTTATCTAGAACGTGCTTGATTGTCATATCATAATCGTGTTTTTTTATTTTGCAAGGTTATTTTAAATGTTAGTGTACAAGTTAGTGCACAAACATAGGCCTTTCAGTGATTTTCTTCAAAATTAAACGAGTTTAACTCACCTAATTGCTTCTTGACCGTAAAACTGCTCAATTTCCCTTTTCTCTCTAATATCCAAAATACCCTTTTCATCTTGCATCAAATTTTCAGAAACCGAAACAGGCCGCATAACAATCTCGCTTCCTGCAAACCCTCTGGCGTTCAAAACGCCCAAGACGAGTATCCCCACGTTGGGCGCAAACTCCATCACAACTCCAGGCATAATCGTCAAGGTCACGTTGGGCATTACGGTGATGTCTTTATGTACAAGATAAGGTCGCCCCCTATTGGTCAACCTCAAGTCTTCATAGATCCTCCCTCCTAAGTCGTCCAAGTCAATGGTGGAGCTAACTGAAAACGTAGCCGAATAGCTGGATTGGAAGTTGTCCTCCAACAAGTAGGGTTCGTACTGGGCGATGGCGTGATCATTCCAATCGTCAAAATCGAATATCTTGCTCTTTATTTCTTTCTCGTTATCGGAGCCCCACCAGTTCTCCGCCACGTTGAGGAAATTGTTGATTTTAGCAGTCTTTATTCCCGCCAGTAAGTGATAGTCGAGGCTGTTGCCGGAAAAGATATTCCTATTGACTCTGACTTTCTGGATACCTCTGAATCCAACCACGCAAGTGGGTTCTCTGTCCAGCTGTAATACCCCTCCTCTTGCTCTTAAAAAGTATTTGTTGTTCCGCAGCTCGTTATATGTGAACACTGCTGGCACACTTCCGATGATTTCGCTCTGACTGTTCGAACTGAACTCCACGACGTAGAGGCCATTGTTGTTGAGGAACTTGTTGTTCGTTATCAGTAATTTTTTCTCCATGCCCTTCAACGCCAGCAGGCCTTTCTTGCAGTTATTTTCCTGGAAGACGCTGTTGGTGATGTTAACAACAGCGAAATGCCCATCGACGGTGATTTCGAAGTTTTTGTTGTTGTACCAAGTGTTGTTGTCCATGTAAATGGAGTGGGTGAAGTTTTCGTTGTACTGCCACACGTAGGGAAGAGACATGTCCAATCCTCCTCCTGAAAATCATTTGAATAATTTCATATAAGATCATTTGAAACGTTGGTAGCAACGTCAATAGTCCAACAGTGCCCCACGTTGGGCCCCTATATCAAAACTAGATTTTTATGCACAAGAAAAATTATCACCAAATCCATTTTTTACAACCTTCGTATACAGTACACTTAGAAAAATCAAGGTGACCTGAGAACAACATCAAAGGAGATAAAGGAACCCTCGCGAGTCAGAGTGAATACCGCACACCCTACATTAGTAGTATTATGTATATTGGAACAATGAGGAGATCTGTGACGAAAATAGCATGACATGAATGGCTGAGCATATTCTTGAAAAAGAAATACTGCTAAGTTTTTGCAAGAGCAAAGTAGTTGAATTTATTTATGTATATGCTTTGTAGAAAGAAGATGGTTATAAAATTAATCAAAAACGAAAATTCGGTTACAAACGCTGGAATATCCATGAAAATCTATCTATATAGTTAGGTGGAGTTCTGTCTCAATCAGCGCAGGCAAGTTGGTGAGAACTTTAATGGTACCTAATGAAGACTCGATCAACTATGACGTGCTACAGAGCTTAGCATTTGAATCTGTTCTGGTTTCATTATATATAAATGACCTTATATTTTTTTTCGAAAAAGTATCGTTAATTCCTTTAAATAATTTATTAAATCCCCTAATGACGTGTCAAATTTGGGTTGAGCTACCTATCGGGCGCGTCCCCTGGTGGCAGATAGGGGAACGGTCAGGGAACTGGGGCCCCTGTCCGGGAAGCCAATATGTGGGCTTACGGACGGGATCGCCGGACTCCTGATCAGTGGCAGAAATGAGCATGCCACCGTGGACCAGCCTACCCAAGCTGAGGTATAAGGAATCGTGCCGACAGCTAAATGGCCGCAGGGCGATATGCGGTTACGAATGATCCCTTTGGAAACTGGACGAAACATCATTGTAATCAGCCTATCTCTGGTAATGCGGGGCTCTGCCAGAGGTGGCCAACTCTTTCCTTGCTACTCGTGGGAACACACATATACGAAACAAACAGACACAACAAAAACCAATCCCGAAGCTGGACAGAAGTGCTCACCCCAATCTATGGCGGTGGCTGGGGATGAACAGAAATGTTTACCCATTTCTACCGCTTGGAATGAGGGTGGACATAGCAGATCACCTCGTGATGTAATATAAAGGCGGCGCATTTGCGGCGCCGAAACCAAAAGGAGAAAGAGAGCGAATTAGGTATGAGTGGCAGCAACTATAAGTGCACTCTACTCCTCACCCAATCCACCTCCAACAAAGGGCACTTCCTGCGGCGGGCGCCAAGATCTCCGCCTTGAAGCAAGGCAAGGAACCGGCTGCCCCTGCAGGAAATCGCCCTCACTTGAACACCTCCATTAGGGGAACTCTAGGAAGGTTGAAAAAGGCGCGCAACGACAGTAATGTCGATGCACCTTCGGCGAGTCGCGGCCTACACCTGCCGATATAAAGGAGATGATTCCTAGTGACTTGTCCACCTTCCTGGAAAGGATGGATGATGACCTAGGAGGACAATTCCTCGGGAGGATGTACAATGGGTCATATCTGGAAGGCCGCTGTGGGTATACACTCACTCTCCCTACTATATACATACATACATGCCGTAACACACAATTCATTATTAATGTAATGAACACATCCAAAGAGGTCATTGTAGTGGCGCAGGTTTGTGAAGTATTCTGTAAAAATCTCGAAGAAAAGTGTTGGTGAAAACATTTCCACAATTTCAATGCCCTCTTAACTACTTTGAACTCACCTTTATTACTCTCGATTGTATTATCCTGAAACACGTAGTGAAACAAGTTGTTGGAAGATCTCATATCTCTGGAAAACTGATAGATTCCTTTCCCGTTATCAGCAATGGTGGTCTTGTTGAACATAAACGTGACTTCGGATATATTGCTCGTGTGTAAATCCCAATACGGAGAGTGAAGGAATACGGCCTCTTTTAGGTTATGACTGATCTCGCAATTCAAAAACTTCATCGACTCGTTGGCCTTCCTCAAAAAATGATTTCCTAGTTCGTCCAGGTACCTGTTGTAGTAGGAAGCATGGACCCCGAACGTGTTTTTCCTGATTGTAGTACGAGTAACACTCAAGGTTGGAACTGGCCCTTTTACTATACGGTTGTAGATGTTTTGCACTGGCGCCTTCACTGGGTTCACGACTATGACAGTCCCACCAAGGGCGTTGTTTCCACTAGTGTAGTCAAGTACGATACCGTGAGCACTTGAGGTCGTAGGGAAAACGGTTAAGTCTCTTTTAAGAACGTAAAAATTCGTGTTGGAGGAAGCCGATAACGCGTCATGAATAACGATGCTCTCCGTGCTTCTGTTTTCTATCGGATTCAAGAGCTGAATACCCAGAACCCATCCGGGATCGCACCTTATCTTGTAGGACCGGGATATACTGTCACCGACCACTTTGGACGTAACCAGGTATTTAGTTTCACCCCTTTGCAGCTCGACCACGTTCTGGTCCAAGTTGTGAGGAATCGCGAAGGGATTGTAGTAGTTCTCGTCATCGTTTTTGGTAAACCAGCCCGCGAGCTCTCTTTGCTGTACTCCTGAGAAAATAGGGTTATGTTCGATACCGATAAAGTTGTTTTCAATTTTGTTGTTGTACAAAGTTAAGCCGAGTTGTTTGAGGCTCATTCCCGCACCTTTGTTGTTAGAAAAATCAGAGTTTTTGATGATGTTCACCGATTCGGAGAAGATGTCTGAATACATTATACCAAGTCCGTGGAAGTAGTTGTCGGTGATTTTTATGTTCTCGAAGTTTTGACGCCCGAAGTCGAGCTGCAGCGCGGGTTTGAATGAAGTGGTAGCGTAGTCCAATAATCCGGCTTTTTCTATGGTGAGGAACTGGATGTCGGTTCTTTCCGCCAAGGAGCTGAAACGTACGCCTGCCCAAGAGGTTTTGTAACACCTCACACCTACGTCGTTTTCGTGGGTACAGGAATTGAAGAAGTCACCGGAGGTTTCTGATCGGCACTTAGTGACGTCCAAGTCGAAGTCGTCGCATTGGATGTTGGACAGTATTACGTTTTCGGTAGTTCCAGCTGAGGGTATCTCGCTCCTTTCCAGATTCCTGAAATATAAGTCAAATATGAAATAAAAATTCCTTGTTAATTATATTTACAGGCTCTTTTAAATATGCACAGGGTATCAGCTTGACTCAGTTTGCAAAATCCAAACGCTCAAGAAAATATTCCGGAAGGAAATAAAAGAACAAGTCGGTTCCTGAAGGATATTTGCTATCGGAGAAATATGAAGAGTTGTCGAAAAACAACAACCAGGAGAATCTTTTTGAGCTTTCATATCGAGTTTTAGGTCTTTTTGAATCCACTTCACTGTCTCAAACGAAGGTGAAAGAGCACGGATCGGCATTCATGTAAACTTCGTTTATTCTCGACATGCCTTGTTAAAACTTGTTACGTGATATGGAATATTATATATTGAAATATAAAAATCCATGAAAAAATTCATAAAACAAGTTCAATGAATTTCTTTGATACATTTTACAAAGGACCGCATAATGGAACATATTGGATAATAAGTGCCAAACAAAAAGTATACCAATTATTTTGAGACGTGTAGTATTTGGTGTAGTACATTGGTGATCAATAAATGCCACATGTTGGGCGCCCGATTGAAAGTAGATTTTTTATAGTCAGGAAAATAACTATCCAAGAACCCAAGAAGTTTTTTTATCGTATATCCTCCACCTGTAGAAGTGTAAATATTGAAATCATGAAAATATCAAAAGATACATTAAGTTTAGAAGATGCAATATTTGTTCAAAGCACACAATTATTTTTGAATTATTTTTCAATCAGTAATGAAAGTGACAGACATAGAACATAAGTATTCAAAAACTGTTATTGGTCCAGATACGGAGAAGTCCATTGGATATTTCAGTAGATATCAGAATCAATTCAGTTTATTATATTTAAAAGGGCGAGTTTACTCACCAATCATCTGGATTCAAAACATATCCCAGTTGCTGACAAACTAGTGCAGCGTTTTTCATGGTCCATCCATAATTACACACGGTTCCCCATTGATCGTTAACCTTCAACTGCAACCGACCTTCAGTTTCACTTTCCCCACCCAACAACCTGATAGGAACTTTAGGTTCTATTACGAGAAGTTCGGTTTGCGAATCGTATTTTTCAGTCTCGGTATCGTAAGTGATATTATCGGGCGCGTGAATAAGTTCTTCCTTCAAAGTGAATCTGATACTTCCCGGTTCTATTCCCCTGGCGTCTAATCGCCCGCCCACCATCATTCCGATAGATGGAGGGAAGCGAAGGGTAACGCCTGGTTCTATAGTCAGCTTTCCCCCAGGCCTGATCGTTATATCTCGAGTTACGACATATTCCCCTCTAGGTATGAACTCTTCCCCCTCAATTTCTCCTCCAATCTTATCAGAAGTTCCGGAGGAAAATTTTGGCACGTAGAATTGGTTCGCGTTTATCCTCGACGTCAACGGGTTTGTGTTGTGCAACAGAAAAGGGATAAATATGATCTTGGCCAAGTTGTATCTATCGTAACGGTGGAAGATCCTGTAAGATATATTCTCGTCGTTTCCAAACCCGAGCCAGTTGAAGGTGCAGTTGATCGTTTTACTCTGATCTTCGAAGTGGCTTCCGATTTCGTATTTGGAGTCCGGGTTCTCTATTATGTTCCTGAAAATTTCGATGTTACTGGAACCTACAACTACGGGAGCTGCCACTCTGCTTCTGGGCTTGAGGTTAGAAGCGGTTCCGTCTTCCATCTGGAAAGGTTCACTGATTTTGTTGCTCTTCACGAAGTTTCGAGTGAAGAGTAAGTACTGTGTTTCGGCATAGGGTGAAATTCCCAGGTTGACCACAAAGGTTCCGGAGTTGTTCAAGAAATAGTTTTGCTGAACGGTAATTTCGTTTTTGAGAACGTTGAACTCTTCCAAAGGCTTGTTCTTTATGAGCAACCCCCCGAAGGTGCCTTGCCTGAAGTGATTGTACTCTATGTTAGCCTGGAGGTTGACGGCTGGTGAAATTTTCAAGGATATCCTCTCGTTCCCCAGGAACTTATTGTGGCCAATCTGCAGCTTAGTGAGTACTTCAGTTTGTCTCCAACAGGAGATAATTTCCAGAGCGTCACTCAAGCAGTTCTTGAATGAGTTTTCCGTGAAGTTGAACAACGCTTCTCCGCAATAGTTACCATGCAACACTCCAATGTCCAAATTTTTGTAGATCTCTGAATACTGGACGACCGTGGTCTGGTTCACGAAGATATACTCAGTCTCTGCGGTGTCGTTTAACCAAATAGCTACGCCGTAACCTTTGTTAGAGCTTATGGACGACCTGGAGATGTTTCTGTTACCACCAGTGTATGTGATGTTGATTCCATCGCCTTCGTTGAAGGAAACTCGGCTTTCCGTTACGTTAACGTCACCGGCTCCGCTCGTCACATGAATTCCAGCCACATGCTCGTTCTTTGACGCAGAACTCTTATGCACGTGGATCTGCGATCTGAGATTGTCGATCGCCACACCTCTCCCAATATTTTCGGATATATCAGAGTTGCTGACGTTCAGATCGAAGGTTTTTCTCAGCCCTGAGAGTATCCGGATGAAGATCACCACGTCCGAGGCGGGATCTGCTCGAAATTTGATGAAAATCTGGTTACCAGTACTCGCTATCGCTTGCGGCCTTGTGTTGTTTCTTATCGAGAACTTGTTCAGTATCCTGTGGTTCAAAGTGGAGCCGTCGAAGATCTCGATGGAGGCGCTGTCGTTTCGACTTGTGACAGCTCTAATAAACTGAAGAGTCAGTACATGTCCGTATCTAGTTGTGAAGGCCTTGCTGCAAGTTACTTCCCTGTTCAAAAAAAGAGTTTGCTCAGCGTACAGCTGCAAGGGAAACGTCTGGCTCGACGCGATCGCCAGCTGACAAAAATCGTTGTAACCGTATCTGTCAGCTCGTTCGTCAGGGCGTTCCTCAGCTCTGACGAATCTTACACCATCCCCGCCGTTTTCATTCACCACGCACCCCTCTATGTGCGCCAGCCCGTAGCTGGAGTTGATGAATATACCGTAGCCTCTGTTATTCGTGATCTTGCAGTTGTTTATTCTCACAGGCGCTTCGGGGTTGGTGACGTTGATCCCGTTGTAGGCAGAGCTAAATACCTCCAAGTAGTCCACCGTGGGAGGCACTCCCGCGACGTCCAAAGCACTGGTGGTGTTCTGATCACGCCCCGCTCCCGCGTACTGTATATTAACGTACCGGAGCCTCGATCGGGACTCCGGGAGGAACAGTGTGTTGTCGAGGGTGAGTTTTTTATCGTTCAACGCGTTTTCGAAGCGGAGACCCCTCCAGAAGGGTAGGGGTTTATCGTGTCGGGGGAGACATTCTACTCCGAGGTCGGGGTGGTAGTCGCATACACCGGATCCTAGTTGTCTAGTATCCCACTGGCAGTCTTGTAAGGAGCTTTCGGTTCCTGAGCATTTAGGTTGTTCGTAGAGAAGGCGAGGCTTCAGGGGCATTTGTCGATTCATCCAGCTGTGGAAGGTTCCGCCTTGGAAGCCTAGTTGTCGACAAGTGGTCGCCATGTCGAAACTGGTCCAGCTGGAAAGTAGAAAATTGAATGACAATGACATTGACAATCTATGAAAAAACTAACCTAATCAATTGTGAACAATTATGAATAGTGTTCCGTGTAATCGTGGAATTTTTCAATGTAAGGGGCCCATGAGAAATTTGGAATAATGCAAAAGTCAAGAAGTTTTGTAGAAATAGAAACTTTTATCAAATTGTTATTGAAAGTAATTACGGCCAATTGTGCATCCACAAATAAAGTTTCTAAACCATTGGCACCAAATGATTTGAGGCCCATAAATATAGTACCGGCAATATCAATAATTGTAGAAAAGATAGCCTATAGTCAGAGCCGAATAAACCTAGCTTCTTAACTAAGCCGATTAGTTTGTATGGCGAGTGGTCTTTCAGGTCCGATGGTGAAAGTACCAATCTGCCGAACTCAAAGAACCTGATTCGGTCCCCAGCGGGGCAGGCACAAAGTATATGCTCTGCAGTTTCATAATTTTCCAGGCAGAGGCGACACACACTGTCTTCCGACAGTCCAAGTCTCTGCATGTGATGATTCAAATGGCAGTGACCTGTAAGAAGGTATGTTAGACATCGTAGTTGATCCCTACTGTAGCCCAACAATTATTTGGAATCAAGCCTCGAAGGGTGAATAAACGCTTTGGAGTGAACCAATCCAGAAAGATTCTGCCAGAAGTACATAACTCTT
>WOGP01006399.1:0-12408 GCA_015342065.1 Leptinotarsa undecemlineata | reverse complement strand
CACCAGAAATGTCTAATGTGCCATCCACCGTGAATCAGCCTGTATACTTTAAGCTACTTTGTCAGCAATATGTATATCTTATTTTTCATTGTTTGCAATTTGTGTTCAGTTCTTTTTCCGTTTAATGAAATTTCTTATTAAAGGTATTCTTCCGGTAATTTTTCACCCTCTTGACAAAATATATAGAATGTGAATTGTCAACAGAACTCGTTGTTTAGAGATGGAAAAACGGAAATCTTGACTTAACAACATCTGAGGAAAGACGTCTACTTTTTCATTTCCTTTCACTTTGTAGTCTTGATTTAAATTGAATGAATCACTGTCAGTGACACTTTTGTCCCAAATAAATAAAGGAAATAAATATATTCCTTCTTCTGGTAATCTGTTCCTGAAAATATCATCCCAATTTTGAAAAAAAAGGCATAACATACCAAAAACTGAAATATTTTCAGAGTTTTTTAATAAATGTTTGATGTACATGATATTCAACACGTACAGAATTCGCCTGTTTCTGACTTTCCTCTCAAACATAAACACAAAGAATAGTTCTATAAGAACATGGTGTTACGTTAGTTTCGTCGTGATAGATGATGATTTTCACTTGAACCAATAGCTATTCTCAATTAAATTTAGGCTAATAGTATAAAGAGGAAAATATTCGTTGTTTTGATTGTTTATAATGAATTAACTCAAAACGTATATTACCGATTTTGTATTAGTTTATTTCACCTATAGAAAGATACATTATCAGATAGTAACATGAGTTGTTTTTTCAAAAAAAAAAAAAAGAGTTCACTACAAAAATTTCACTAATGTGTTCTAAGGTATCAAGAATATGTACTTATACATGCGAAAGTCACTCACTTAACACTCACTCATTCATCTCTGTTTCTATGTACTGGTAAGTCCTTGGAAGCTAAACTTTGGTATATAGGTGGTTCTTAGGTCTTAGATGCGCACTATGAAAGGCTGTTCAAATATTCCAACTTGGGCGCCCCCTGTGGGGCGCACTGTTTCTCCCTACAGCTATATTTTCGGAGGGTGAAATTTTCTGTATGAAATACACGTCCATAAAACTAAATTTCCTTTGCATCAATGTTTATCCATGCCCTTAAATTTCTTGTAGGTGAATTTATATTTAGTATCAGCATTGCACCCGTGCGGAACCGGGACGGTTCGCTAGTTTGCCTATAAAGAATTATTTGGCATGCGCGACAGAATAAGTTGCTAGTACTATTTAAGGGGTGAGTATGCGTCTAATATCGAAAGTTATAAGAAAATATATAAAATGCTGAAAAGAGAAAAGTTTATTACTCATATAAAAATACACACACTTGGAAACATAAACAGTATCTAAAAACGAGTAGATAAAATGGATAGAAAAGCAATTGTTTTCCGACAGAAAAATAAAATTTATTTTTCTGGCAACGAAGTACTTCAGTTGTTATTAACTGATTATAAAAGGTGGCCAAATGAAAACGATTGTCACAAACTACGTCAACCTTTCATAAAAACGAGGAAATGATTTCTTTCTTTTCAGAGAGGAACTTGTTTATGGTAATTGTGTCTTCACCACTTGCATTCTTATGCGAGAGTAATATTCTACCTAATGGTTTTGTAGTAAAGTTGAGCGTTATATTTTATCTGTTTTTCAGCTCTCAGTGGTCGATTTCTTCCGAATTTCTGGAAAACATTGAAGCGTCATGGACTTTTTTTTTGCGTTTTTCCCCAATCTCTTTCATGATAGCCACTCCAACACTATTTTTCCCTGTAGTTTGTACATATATCTTGTTAGATGCATATTATATTATTTCGGATATAATTCGTTTGAAATATGCCAAACTGTCTGTGTTCCTTTATTGCATTGTCTGCTTATAAGGTATCTGGATGCCCATGATCAGTGAAAAACCCTGTAATTATCCTGAATCGTTTCTTATTGTATTAAAAGCAGTTCCAGTCACTTCATAAGATTTTCATGTGTGTGTTCCTGGGTGTATTTTCTACTAGTACTTTACCAGTAAATAATTGTATTAATGTGCACCAGATTTGTCGCCTATTGTTTTTTAAAGTCAAATCTACAGAATGTCTGGCCATCCATTTTCTGTGTTAATACCGGAATCAAAGTGACGTGAACAGCTATATCAAAATGTATCTTTATCTGTCTCATAAATGAATTAAACAACGACGTACATACATATTCATGGCGCGTGAATAATTCTCGACATAGGTAAATTTATTTCAGTAATTGCATCGTACGGTCATAAATACATTAAACTGGATGGCCTCAGTCCATTCAATACATGCGGTTCACACATACATGATGATTATTACCTCGCATGGTCTGTAATGTAGGTTCCTATTCCCTTGTCATTGATTTAGACTAATACGTGTTCTTTATTTCAATTAGTTTGTGCACATGCGGTACGGTTAATGATTCAACGTACAATCAACATGGAATATTGTCCACCAGTGTACAGGTATCTGTTTGTCATGTCAACCAAAATATCAACAAGGGCCAAGAACTATTTTTTAGATCTGTAGGTTATGAACATAGAATATCAACCTTTTAAATTCAAATATTTTAATTCAGATTCAAATCAGTTGTAAAATAGAGCCCAAACACCACGCGTTTATTATTCAATACTATACAGCGCCGACTGAACACCACAAATGAATTACCGACAGCCATCTTGGTTTTCGACAGGTTGGAGCCGGGCTCCCTTACTCTTTCGACTGGTGTTCGTCAGGAGGACAAACGGGTCAAGACTGATTATGGGATGGCGGCATGAATGTCCCACCGTCAGTACCGCCCTTCACTTGGATCCCTACCTGGCTGGGGTGTTTGGATGGAGATATTGTTCATCTTTTAACGGAGGACATGAGGGCCTCACTCGACAGAGTGTCTGGGCCTTCTATTCTGACGTACTGCGCTCTAATAGAGCGCAGAAGTCAATCTTGCTGAATTGCCCATTAGTAGGTTGAGGTCCACTCATAAGAGTGGGGTTGGATGGACGACATGTGATGTTCTGCACACAGTAACCGTGTGTGGATAATTTTATCTCAGGCACTCAACCCGGGAGGGGGCATGGGGGAGGGCCGGAGCGCCCAAATTTGCAAATGACCGCCTTAGGGTCTCTTCAAAAGCGATAATGTGTGTGCCCTCTCTGAAGACATGTTTCGTTACCGCTCACTTGTTGATGAGCATGATGTGGGCGGGGTTTCGATGAAGACCGTTCCACAGCTACAAGGGATCTGGTATACTTTCGGGGTTGCTGGAGGCTTTTTGGGGTCTTAGAATAACGTTAGTCTCTGTCTTCTTGGCTCTTGGCCTGATTTCATGTTGTGTTTTTTACTCAAATCGGACTTTCATTGACGAAACTATTTGGAGTCCCCCTTTCATTCTCTTTCCTGATATACCCATTCTCTTTTAACGCATTTTTTCAATGGGAAGGTTCTCAGATTCATATATGCGTTGGGCTCTTTCGACTCATTTTTTATTCACCCCTTTCTTTTGTCGTGTCTAGTGTTGCCACTAAGACAAGACATTCTCTTCTCTTGTCTTCTCGAGATAAGATATGATATATTTTTCATACATAGCTCACAAAGAGCAATTTTATTTTCATTGTCGATACTGAACGTGGCTGGTGGCTGGAATCAGAGATGCCGACTACCACCAACATAGCCAGTTGTCTCCAGCCGTGAAAGTATCATATAAGTTTCATATACATTTCGAAAAGTATGTACAGTTCCACTTGTCTTCACTGATCTTCACCAAATTTTAAATTTCTCAGAATGAAACAATACCTAAAACTGAACTTACATGTCTATAAAATATTATTAATAAAAATAGTCGATAAAAAAATCTATTATGATTAATGACTTAGGACGAGTATATTATACCTGGAATACGAACTGCATCAGATTTCATATCAGGTTAGCAGAAAACATTTATTTCTCGTTCATTTCGATTGGTAATACCTGTTGATTTGTTAAAGCCAGGTTGACTGCATAATCGCGCCGGAGGGTTCCTGGGAGTTGAATGGTAGGAAGTATCTGCATATATTTGATTGCGGATGGATACAATTTCTTTTTCAATCCAAAATATTTCCACTCTGAAAATGAACTGAAATTAGTCAATTTACGTTTCAACGAAACGTTCATTAGTATATTGAAACCCGATCCACCCTTCTCCTAGTTATCAGTATTCACAACTTGACACTTTGGTCATGAATATGCATAACATGTTAATTTCCTATTTCCTTACTGTCGGACCTTAAATTCAACCAGCCGCACTTCTGTTCCTTGTCGGCGTATCCTTCAAAGCTGACTTACAACTCAGACATGCATAATATATCTACCGATACGTAAGTTATCGCCAAACTTCAGACACTCGTGGCACTGCAATTGATGGCGTCAGTTAGTTCAATTTTAACTTGATGTATTCATTTGGAGATCACCATTGGAACCATAATTATTCACTAATGAATAGGCTGTGAAACATGCAGTTTATGTCAACCAAAAAAATGATCATTAAGAGATTTGAATTGTACGGAAAACACTAAATTTCATTTCTTGAATGTGATATTTCTCCATGGAAGGTTCGGTGACAATTCATAATTGAACTATGCTCAGAGTAACGATGCCATAATCATCTTGATTATCCAGTGTGTTGATTTAAAAATTCAGAAACACTATACTGACTCTTGCTTTTGAGGAAAGGTCTTATGAACCAGAAATCGTCATCATAGATTTACCTACCTCCCAGTCCAAGGGCGTCCCTTATTTTCTTAAAGTGGATAATATGAAGTGATTTCGAACTAGGTATCACAATTTGACAACACTGTAATATTATAGGAGTCACTACAATAATGCATCACAGAACAGGCAATTCTAATTACCTGGGTAAGTTTAAAACGCTATTTTTCGAAAACTGCCCATGATGATGTGCCACTTGACACCCTTTTCCTCCTTAGGTGTTGAACCACAAGGGCTGCAAATATTCCTTGAAAGTGTCCCCTTAACTATAAAATTGACCTGTTTTTCCGATTCCTCATATTATTTACTGGAACGAAGATAGTAGGGGTAGGAAGTTTTCAAATTGATATCCGGTATACATATATCTCATTGTAAATAAAGTGTATTGTGAGATTGTGAGTTTTTATTATACAAGTTTTTTGTATCTACCCACAATTTTCAACCTGAACACTTATAACACTTTAAGCTTTCTATTTCAAAATTAAGTAGACTTATGATTGAACTGTATTGATTAAATGATTAAACAAGTCCAATAAACACTCTGATTTCTCTTAGTGAGAATAAGTCCAAGAGAATCCAAATAAAATTTGTAATCTTTTTTTTGCTTGCATTAGAATTTTCAAAGTTTCACTCTTTCAAGCGAAACTGTATTGACATGTTTATTTGCTTCAAATAAAAAAATATTCACGTAAGTGCATATGAGTACCTCCGTTCTTACTGGACTCCTGGAAATAGACATTTTACCCCTGTCTATCATAATTTACTGACTGAATTGAAGTTGAAAAAATACAATTTAAATTTGAATCGTTTTGAGAATTACTAACTTTATATCAGTTTTACTCAACAGAAATAATTTCAAGACAGTTCTATCTGTCATTTGGTTTTCACTTCTACTGAACCCATAAGAAATGGACCAGGTTAATTACAGATTTCAGTTGGGCACAAACTAATAATTTAGTATTTTTGGGAAAGAAAGTTTTTGGCTTTCTACTACTCCATCTTGATACAAAAAAACGATAAGGGAATCTTCCAAAGAAAGGAAGGAAGTAACCAATTTGCAAATAAGTAACTCTATACATGGATGTGTAGATCATGCAAAGAAGTAACTTTCAGACACAAACTGAAAGAAAGTCCTCCTGAAATTGTTTGTTTTCCTTTCAATAAAAATTAATAATTTGAAGATAAACATGAACCCGGGAAACATACACGTCATATTTCCTCCATAATGAATATTTGTTATACAAGTGCTTGGGGACATCTCAAAAAACGGTTTAAAATGTTACAAAATACACATATCTCAATTATTGCATACAGGTGAAAGACGATTACAATTTTGTAATTGGCTAATAAGAAGACCTGATTTTCCTGTTTTTGTGAAAAATGTAATTTGCACAGTTGAAAGCACTTTTACGAATTGTGGGATATTCAACCAAAATAACGGACCCATTTGGAGCATAAACAACCCCAGGCAGTTCCGAGAAATTCGACCTCAAATGCGATTTAGTATTAACATGTGGGCAGAAATTTACAAAGATAGAATTTTGGGTCCTTATTCATTTGACGGAATTCTGAATGGAGAAACCTATTACCAGTTTTCAATGTCAATTTTCGAAGACTATTTGGATGATCTACCTTTGGCTAACTATAACAATACCAGGTTTCAACTGGTTGGTGCTCCACCTGAGTGAAAAGTTTGGTGATAAATGGATAGGAAATAATGGGTCGGTGAGATGGCCAGCAAGGTCTCGAGACTTAAGTATTACGGATACATTCTTATGGAGAGTGAGTTTATGGTCAGAGGAAATATCAAAATATTGAGGACCTTCAACACAGCATTGTTAAATAGTTCAGAATATTGAGGAGGAGGGTAATTAATCGTGTAGTGAATAATATTCGAAGTAGGGCACATTGGTGTTATCATGAACAATCCCAGCATTTTGAGCATTTGCTGTAGTTTACTTTAGTCTTTACATTTTAGTTAATTATTGTCATTTGTTCACATTTCTATTTTCATTGAATAGGACGCAATGTCTAATTTATCTCGTACACACCTCATTTATCAAATACTGATTGTTGATTAGGTCTCCGTATTTTGTCATTGGCTTTTCAAATAAACGCGAAGAGGCGGCAGGTGTGAGAAATGAAAAAAATCAGACATGATTCAAATATTTCTTTAAATAAATCAAATTAGTGATCAATGAATGATCTTATCGTTTTCTTGCGTTCATTAATATTTTTTATATTTCTTAGTTCAATGGGAACTTGATTGACAAGTTTCGGTCCAAAGTAAGTAACAAATCTTAGGGTATATATGTTTTTTTTGTACAAAAAGGAACACTAATTGTTCTCTCGGATTTGGCTCGTGTCTCAGATATGTGAGAGGCGAGTACAACGTCTATAGTAGACAGTTATAAGTGATAGGTGTATAATATTCTGATGTTGAATAAACAAACCTCCTTATATCAGTTGGATGTCTTCTATCTTTCTTCAATACTATTTTAATCAATGTGTTTTGTACCACTCAAAGATTACGTAAGTGTGTTTTATTGAACCCACCCCAAACAATAATATAACTATAATAATTATAACTGACTCGCCTAATGCATTGTATGTCATCAGTAATAAATGTTCATTTAGTAAGTTTCTGAGTTGGTAGAATTTAAAAGTCTTAAAAGAATTTAAAAGTTTTCTAAGTCTTTTCACGAGAAAATGTACATGTTTGTCCCAGTGTACATGTTGGTCAAGTATCACACCCAGATATTTTATTTTATCCGTTTTCTTTATACGTGGACAAGAAAGAACAAATTGAAGAAGTTTGGCAATTGGGAGTATGTATGAAAAATGTTTCCCTCTAGTGGTTGGTCTCTTATTGTTGATGAAGAGGTTGAGAATTTTGTTTTATCGACGTTTAGACTCAGGAGACTAAAATTCAGCCACGAGAATATAATGCTGAATCAATGTTGTGCTTTTGCACAAGTAGAGTCGAGACAGTTTGAAAATAAATCGAAACAAAGAGAAAAAACCAGCTGATTCTGAGGACGCAGGCAGATTTTGGCCTCCAGAACGTTAAGATATGGTTTTATTCAATTCTTAGCTTCTTTTTTCATAAGCAAAATCATGAAACCAAACTAGTTACTGATATTCAAAACAAATACATCCCCCAAATACCAGAAATGTAATACTATCCCGAAGAGCGTTTCACCAACCAAGTTAGAGTCTTCAGGAGAATAAGGTAACTAATTTTCAACTCTAAAATTAGCCTAAATATCTAACAGCTTACATTTCCACTTTCCGATACACATTAATGATTTCCAGTAAAAATTTGCTGGAAATTATCTCATGAAAGTTTCCGCTAATTCTAACAGAGTGATTCATAAAAAAGATGAACAATAGGTTGTAAGGAATAGGACCATTGTGACTGTTCATAGTTCTCATGCCACACTTTACGATTTCCAGACTTTCGAAAGCACCCAAAAATCTAGTGTCATATATGGATCTCAGCACGCTTTAAAGAACGACCATAGAATGAATGAAAACTGTTTGAAATTGTTGATATCTATCGGTATATGACACTAGGTTTTTAATTAATTGAAAGGGATATATTCTTAGGAAACATGCATTTACGGGAAAGAAGGGTTTTGGCTTTCTACTTCTCCATTTATATAAAAAAATGTGGGAATTTTCCAAAGAAAGGAAGAAAGCAATTTATTTCAAAATATACTCTTCGCAAAGACACAAACTGAAATAAAAATCCCTCTCGAAACAACTTCTTTCATATAATCATTAAATTACACAAAAGAAAAAATACTTTTGCAATAACTACTTTTATATGAACATTGAATTAGATATTCACAGGGTTGCGACACAATATAGTATACGAAATAGGTTAAATTTCACTTACATGGAACACTGTCATCCTCAATGGTTTTTCTTTCAGTTTCTGGTGTTTGGTGCTTTCTTTGGATTTATTGTAGCCAGAAGTTTCAGTTTAACTTTCATTAAGTTACTGATACATAGCATACTGATACATTTTCCTTTCTAGAAAATACATTGAAGTTACGCAGTAACTTATACGGGAGAATGACAGTTTGCCCTATCGAGACCTGTGTAAAGTTCTCCATTACAATTATTATTTTCATTTCAAGATTGTGAGAATATCCAGGAAGATCTGAAGAAAACTCTGATTGGTTCCACAAAAAATGAATGTGGTTCAATGTCTAAGGCATTCTAAATATTTACTAAATCAGAAGATTACCTTCAATAGATCAATATCCAGTATTGATGTAATTGCTTATGTTTTATTGATAAAGTCGTTTATTTTAAACTGTTACAAACTGATATTACTGAACTTCTGTCATCTATTAGAAAATATGAATTATTAGACTGGAAAGGAAAATACATTAAATATTTTATATCCAGTTGATTTCTACGAGTGATCAGCAAAATACTTGGGAACGATGAATTTCAATCAATTATATAAAAAACTATTTTGAGTATACAGTTTAGGAAAAATTAAGTTAATAATTTTATATTATAAACAGCGACAAAATTAATGAAAACTCACTGATTTTGATATTTCGATCAATAAAATATACCATTAGCTTGATCTGAATAGCTACAGGTATTGGGGTAAATGGAGACTAACAATTTTTAAGGTAGGTCGGTAGCCGGGCGGTTCAAGCCGCAGGCTGAACGACCGATTTTCACTTGGTATATTTAGTAACCGGAAGTTATTTAATTCTAATTGACAGACGTTATCATACAGAATTCCTGCACACATCCTTACCAGCATAAAGTAGCTGCATTCAATAGTATCCATGGTTCACATACTATTGAATATTCTACTGTCTGAGAGTAATTTATATAGAGAGCTGAGTTTGATGAAACAAATCGCGGTCAACAAAGGTTATGAGATAGATATTATAGACCCAATCTTTACAAAAAACTACAAAAGCAAGCCATGGATCAGATCTACCCAAATTCAAGATGGTTAAGGTTTTCGAGGCCGTGATTTTTAGTGTTAATATCTTCATTCGGGCTTGAAGGCCGTCGTAGTTTGGAACTGTATCCTAACGTTTCACCAACACGAGTGGCTGGCTTCTTCAGAGGTTTATTCGTCTTGATGATTCGTCATCGGTACGACGGCCTTCAAGCCCGAATGAAGATAGTAACACTTTCATTTCTCCAAAAAATCAAGTTTACTTGAAGTACTTCACTCTTGGATACACAGATCATTGATAAAATTTTGTTTTGCTACTGCTTACCTTAATCCAAACTTCTCCATTTATTCTAGTAACACTTCACTGTTGGGTTTTTACTGAACGGTTTGAAAAAAAGCATTTTTCTTATTTTTTTTTTCAATTCTCTCCAATCCAGTTTTGACAAACTTTGCCACACGAAATCAAGAAAGTTTGCATGTCTCAACCTTTTCATTAAAAAAATCTAATCGCGAGAAGGAGGAGGTTACCAAGTTGGAAATATGCTTGAAAGATTTAACCCTTAAAATAAAAATCTACGGGTTTCTGCGATTCATTTCCTATATGCCAATTATTAGAAATTGTCTCGCCCTATATTACTTCACATCTAAGATGAAGAGCTTTTATCATTGGTACTACCCAAAATATGCGACTAAAAAAGTATAGGACGTTTTCGTCATAAACGTAAGCAAGTTGTACGAAATTATGTCTGTTCAAAAAAAGTCAAGTAGAATCATTCGCTCACGTTTATGCATTCCACTCCAATGGGTTGAAAAAATATTCAGAGTAACACTTTTGCTTTGCACATTTTCTGTCAAAATTTTCTATGGTAATGTTACTTATAAAAGATCACTGCTCTCTCCCTTTAATTAAATCTTTTCTCTTTCATTTTTTTCTCGGAACTGAAACTCCAAACTAGCATAAACAATGTTTTCGACAGTCTATTTCGCACTTTATTACAGTGTCTCAAATGTGTGTTTGTGTATAATGTAAATAATTCTTAAACCTCAAATAAACATATGTGAAAGTAATGAAAATCATATGACTCTTCATGAAGTATTGCACAAAATTTTGATTTGCCAAAATGCTATAAGTTGTACAAATACGACTTGTGTTTTTTGACAAATGTAATGAGATAGATGTGTGGTGTAGACGAGAGACGTAATATATCCGGTTAACTGTATGCAACTACATTCATGTGAAGCACAATAATTATGTCACGATTATTCATAACATTGATGTCCACTGGTTTTGATGTAAAATAATGGTTATACCCAAAGTGAGAAATAAAAATTAGATTTATCACTGGGCAGGAGTCCGCAAATTGATAGATACTAATGTTAAAATGTTCGAATGGTACTCCTAATTACCTGTCTATCTTTAGGCTCAGCATGATCATTTTATTAGTATCATTTCAACTGAAAATTTTCTAGCCACGACTCGCTAGTGTCTTGTATAATTGCGAGTATATAATACAAACTAACTTAGCCCGATAATACAGACTAACACAGGAGAAATGGAAGTAGAATATGAATTCAAAATTCTCGAAACGTACGTATGAATATTCTTTTCATATCCATAGTAACCAGTTGATATTGTGAATATAAAAGCAACTTAGTATGTATCATCAAATTCACAAAAAAAAATTATCGAATACCAGAAACTGAAACTTTGTTATCGTGTTATAGACAAACAAATCAGTCATATCGAAGTATAACGACTGAATATACTATAAGAAAGTTCGATCGAATCTCACATCAAAACCTTTTCTTTAGTTGACATCACAAGTTTGTATATTGCGCATGTCATCAACCTCATTCGCCAAAAAAAAATTTGGTGAATATGTTTTTCAAGTTTGATTGTAATTGGGGTTAAGTCATCCGTGCATGGATTGAGAGCGAAATATGTCGTTATATTCAGTATAAAAAAAGAAAACTTATAATTAATTATGCTATATTTTCTGCAATACTTACAGAAATATTGCAAATTTTACCTACATTTAAACGTTATCGTTTTATGTTTCAACACTATTATTGTTATTTTATGAGGCATTTTCATAAATGCCTGTTTTGGCGTTTTTGGAATACGAAAACGTACAGTGTTTATAAACCATTATTTATCTAATAAATTTCTTCTAGGAAAGAACAAAGTTTCTTACTTCAGTTATATTCAATATTTAATTGTCAAAACTAAAATGGTGAGATTTGTTGAAACTGCATACACGAGCTCTATCAAAATAGCATGGCGAATACAGCAAAATTGCAAAAGAAATACATCAATTTTTAGCTAATTAGTTGCCAAAACAACGATTTTGTTGCTCGTGCCGATCCCTAGAATTCGCAAATAATGCTATCGTGATATAAAGGTAACTCAATGAATTATATACTTTCCCTTTGATCTTTACAGAAGAAATAGTTGCTATTTAGTTGCTAGAACTTGGATATAGCGAAAGATTTTTAAATATTTTTTTTTATGATCTTGCTATCTTGAACCTGGTTTTTCCTGATATTGAAGATGTTCTAAATTCGTTGCTCACCAAAAGTAAACTCAAATGCACCTTGAGTATCAGCAACAAGATATTTGAAACCGATCGGCAAAGTGATGGAGGAACCTTTCGTACATCAGATATATATGAAATGATAAAGAACAATACCTTGCAACTTCCCACTGCCAAATG
>WOGP01006398.1:0-12408 GCA_015342065.1 Leptinotarsa undecemlineata | reverse complement strand
TCACATCGCCTTGATTTTACTAAACCAATAAAAAAGCAATTAATACGTCATAGTGGTGGGGGGAGGCCTAGAATCGCCCATAATCTCCTACTAATGATTCGACGTTTTTAAACCATTCATTGGCATTCAACAACAAGTTCAACATAAACATTGCGGATGCAACCTGTTAACCTTCTCTAGCTAACATGATTAATTTCAACAAGAAAGCTAACATCCGTCTCTGAAACCGACTAAGAAACACCTAACTAAGAAGTGGAAAAAAATATGACTTTAAATGTTATACTTTATGCTGTTTGAAACCTTTGGTGCAGTAATGAATATAACTGGAGTTTTTATCCAACACAAAATCGTTGTTATTGACACCTTGGCATGTGTTTCGATCACCAAGTGATCATCTTCGAGAGGAAGATAAAACAGTTTTATCTTCCTCTTGAAGACGATCACTTGGTTTTATCTTTCTCTTGAAGATAATCACTTGGTGTTCGAAACACATGTTGAGGTGTTGAAAATAACGATTTGGTGTTGGGAAAAAACTACAGTAACATTCTTTAGGGTAAGGTGATTGAAAAGAAAAAATAGAAAAATGGTATTTGTGACACGATTTTTAATGAGATTGAAATAAAAAACAAATTGTCTATAATTAAAAACTGAAACAGTTTCTATGGTAACCAAACTAATTATATTATTCACAAAATATCATCAAAACATTAAAAATAAAAAAAAAGCACATTCATTAGAACACAAATATACAAACTTGGCCTTAAATTTCAACACACTCCTTAAATATAGCAGATAAGTACTACATTTATAGCAACTAAATCTGGTCTTCGTACTTTTTTACTAGAGCACTAATGACATCGACCATGTGTAGGTGGTTGATTATGTACGTTTTCCATAGTTGAAATGTTATAGATTTCTTGGATCCACAATCTGGACGTTCTAGGAACAATATTACAGTCAAAATGTTTTATTGTATGGTTTTCAACTGCCAGTGTTTCTAAAAATATTTTCCTTGGAATGTTTTTGTCGATATTATTATTTTTATATATAATGTAAGAATTGATACCTGCTTTATTCAACAGGCCATAAAAAAGAACAAGAGGCCAGCGGCGGGTAACCCTAGCGCAGTTGTAAGCTGCGCATAACTTGTCAACCGTATCGACTCCGCCTTTAATCTTGTTATAGTCGATTATAATCGATGGTTTTCCTGTTTCGCCATTAATGGAGTCGTCGAAATGCATATCATAGTTTTCGTGATTGAGGGATGTACGATACTAAGGTACTTTTTTCTCCAAATGCGAACATAGTCGTCTTTTCGGGCCTCTTTATCACCATATCTGGTGATATTTGCGGTTTATTCGTTCTGAAAGTACCTACAAGTGTCAGTTCATGCTCTTGGAGATCCAGATTAGATCCAGATATTGGTTGGCATAATCTTGGCACCAGAAACATATCTGATGTTTTTGCATAAAATGGTCCCTTTGATTGTTGACCAACATATATTTCCATATTCGCTTTATAAAACATTCCTGCATCTACTAATGCATACACTTTTAGGCCGCATTTGTTCGGTTTTGATGGTATATATACTCGAAACCCACATCTTCCTCTGAATGCCCATAACATTTCATTGATTGTTGTATACTGCGAAATGAAGAATTCTGGTAGGTTATTGTTGAAATCTTCAAAGCCAATCGCTGCCAATTTATCATATTATTGTCTTGCAGGTTTTGTTTCTTTGTCGTCCAGACGAATGTTTCGAAGCAAAAATTTAAATATCTCTAAGTACATGGTCAACCTAAACATTTCTAAACCCATACCGTCTGATCTGAATAGATCAGCAGCATTCCGAAAACTGCTTTTCATTACACCACCAAGATATAATAGCCCCTGAAATGCTTCCAGTTCATCGATATCTGTCGTTCTTGCTGTTCTATATAATTCCGAATAATTTTTGCCACGATATATTTGTTGGTGTTAAGAGCAATATTTCGTAACATTGCATCTGTGATAAATAAACTCCAGATTTCGATTAGTGTTCTTTTATTCTTTATTTCACCCTTTACTTCCGGTAACCGGGTTACGATATTATGGCGTCGAGTTCTTACATTGGGATATCGGTGACAATGTTTTCTCCAGTTGGTTCCATCTTTTCCCACATGCAAGGTATGCGGGTTTCTCTTCTCTGTTCACAGCTTTCACTTCCATTTAATTCGTTATCTCTTATGTCTTGTTCACTGTTGAAAATTTCTTCTTGAATCTCAATATTGTCTTTCCCCAAACTTCAATCGCTATCCTCTGCTACGTTTACGTACGTTTCAACTTCATCAAAAATACGTTGTAGTCAACGTATGTAGAACGTATGCAGAAGAACAACATACATTGTTCTTCTGCATAAATTAAAGAAGTCATATTTACGGAAATCTCTAAAAACAATAAATAATTAGTACACTTTTTATGAAATAAAACAAAATGTAATTCACCAAAAAAGTTACGTCACAAATAACATCCGTCCACTAGCCCTAGAAAATCAGTTATTGAGGATGGCCAAGAGCGTTCGCGATTTATTCGAACTGAACTAAATGATCAAATTGATTTCGTTTACTCAACGGTTTTCAAATTAGCATATCCGCATTGTAACTCGTAAACAAAATTCAGGTAGTCAATCAAGCCAAATACCTGTGTTATCACCTACAGGAGTGCTATATAAGGGCTAATATAATCAACCACTGTTAGTTACTAAACGCGCTCGACCTGCCTCGGGGCCTGATCCGGTGGATTGGGCCCTTTCTGAAAGATAGGACATTTCAGGTCAGAGTAGAGGACTCTCCGTCCGACAACAGAAAGATCCTCGCTGGAGTGCCACAGAGGACCGTGCTCCCTCCGACGCCTCGCTCTATTTGCTTTACACCAGCGACTGGCCAAGGTCAGAACGTGTGAAGATATCCCTGTACGCCGACGATACGGCTCTACTCTCGTCTTCCATGGGTCGGGAACTCGGTAAACCCGGACAAGACTCAGGCGATAACCATGGGAAGATTTAAATCTTCTCCGGCCAGTAAGGTGAGAATCTCTGGAAGGGACATTGACTGGCAAGTGCGAGAAAAGTACCTCGGCCTTCTAATAGACCGTAGGCTCACTTGGAACCCGCACATCATGTACGTCAAATCTAAGGTCGAGGGTCGGATCGCAAGTCTGTACCCTCTGATCAACAGAAAATCCAAAATAATCTTGAAAAACAAGATTACCATCTATAATACGATGTTCAAGCCTGTCATCATGTATGCTTCAGGCGTTTGGGGACAAGCGGCTCCGACCAACATTTCCATCTTGGAAAGGCTTCAAAACAAGTTAATTAGGATGATTGTGAATGCTCCTTGGTTCGTGCGGAATGAGGCCATCCGCAGAGATTTGCAGCTGCCTTCCATTCGGCAGTACATTCAGTCGAGGAATTTTTATTATTATCATATATGGTGCAATAATTGGAATTTGAAAAATATCATCTCTCACAAAAGTGATATAACCGTCAAATGAAAATTCGTGTGCACCAACACAACAACTAGAAACAAACGTCCAAAATGCTTTTCTTCGACAACCCAAATTGAATGAACAAAAGACATAATATTGAATATTCAAGTAACCTTTATATTTATCCATTGGAGAACGATCAATTTAGTTAATTTATATCAAATGAAATGAAATCACATAATATAAATAATTGATCGAAAGAATCATGAAAAGAAATATCTTGAAATCATTTGTGACTGTGAATGGGTTGCATGTGGTGGAGAACGAAGGCCCCATTGTTCACAATTTGCTTATGAGTACTTATGAAGTGAAACATGTTGAAAACAATCCAATTTTGATGGTGATAACCTCGATTCGGTCAAGAAAACACTGACATCGTGATTGAATAGAGATTTCTGACCTGCACGTTTGTTTCATGAACAAAGTTGTAAACACCCCTAACATTCCAACTATGGTTTTGACCTACACCAACAAAAAGAGAAACACAACCCATAATACATTAATTTTAATGAACATAAACTATATATCTTGAGTTCTGTTTCAGGTTTTTAATTAGGCAAAACAATCCACCATATCATAACTGTTTACACATACACATTGTTAATTGGAGTTCTATTTCAAGTAATCTATTATAAAATTGGCTTACATTTTGCCAGTCTATTTACCTGATGGCATATTATTTTATGGCCACTTTTTCCATGAGAATAAAATTATGCAGTTTACTGCTTGTCTTGATCAACTTTCGCTGGCTTATGGTAAAATTCGCCTTAATTGTAGTATTAATGTGTAATTTATTAATTTCACTCGATTCTTTCATTTTAATTGAAGTGATATGAAATTGAAATTATGGCCGTTTTTCTCGTGAAATTCAATTAATTCATGGACTGCTGTATCAAAATGAACTAATTAGTTTTGACAAAAAATAGAACTCATCAGTACCTATACAGTATGTCCGCAAAATATGGAATAAATTCGATATTTCCAAAACCAAAGGCCGTTTCACAAAAACCTGAAACAATTCGTTTTGAGTTTTAATATTCTACATTTTACAACAAACAGAATATTATTAACAGCAATCTCTTTGAAAATGTACAACCCGCATCCGCAATTGACCAGCCCAAAACACCGATACATCATGTTGACGGTTGTGTCAACTATCCCAATTATTTGCTTTCTTTTTTTAAGGCGTAAAAGATGACATACCATCGGATGTTTGACTTTCAATTGCTCAATCGAATATACATCACTTGTTCTCAAAACATGTGCAAACGGCATTTTTCGAGGGAAATTCGCTAAAGAAAGAGTAAATGATTGTGGAGAAAAAGAATCCCATTCAACACTGGATCGAGATACAAAAACTGAACGATTTATGATCGGCTCAAGCCTTATAAGAAAATTCTTGATTGTAGAATTATCGTGCGCTTTTACCAAAGTAAGAACAGTTGGTGGAGATACAGGGATATTCCACCATGGAGTGGAGAGGATTGAGTTTGGTACTTTGGCATCTTTTTTTCATGCTTGGATTTGTGATTCGTTCGCAGTTGGATGTTTTTGATGACTACTAGTGACTTTTGTAACATTTAATCACTCTGAAAATCGTGGTAATCAGATCATTAAAAACTCAAGATTTTTGGGATTTTTGACTTGTTGGAGTCTCTTACTGGAATGACTGAACATCCTTTTAAATAATTTGCAAAATTGATGAAGAAAGTAAAAAACTATCGATTAGGTAATTTAGGTCTCCAATAACTGAAAAGCAGAGATTATAATTTCTCAAATCTGTACAGGTTACGGTATATGGAAGAGATTTACCTATACAGGTTACCTGTGCAGGCGTAGCGGCCTGTAAAGGTAACCGGAGAAGAATCGAAATTCAATTCTTTCTACCTGCGCAGGCGAGTAAACCTGAACGTGTATGTGAGTCATCCGGTAAACCTGCACCGTTGTGAGGTTAATTGTAGCAAATGCTCTGACTAGAGAGCATTTTGTGTTCAGCTAATTGCTAGTTTCTTTAGTTTATTGACAATCGTTTAGGTTATTGTTGAACTGTGTTAAATTCATCTAGTCTGCCCGAAAACGGAACCAAAGTCTCGAGGAATTCATTGATATTTACCGATCAGAACCGTGTTTGTGGCGAGTTAAGAGCAAAGAGTAACATAACCGTGACGTGAGAGGGGCCGCTTATGACAGGCTTGTTACAAAATTGAAGGAGATAAAGCCCGATGCGAATAAGAGTTTGGTGGTGAAAAAAGTAAACAACCTTAGAAGCAATTTGCGTAAAAGAAGAAAAAACGTGATTTGTCAATGAAATCTGGAGCGGGTACGGATAATGTGTATTCACCAACGTTGTGGTACTTCAATCTATTTGACTTCTTAGGAGACAACGATGTGCCCAGTACTTCTTTTTCAAACTTGGACGAGGAAGATGGAATTGAGATTGATGAGGTAAGTTATTATGAGGTAAGTTACCTTAAAAAATTGAAAGAAATATGAACAAATACATGTAAATCACAAAATAGTTTGACAGAATTGAAAAACATTTATTAACACATTTCATTGTACATTTCTATATACACGTGTGTCCTGCCATGAAACTTTGCCTTCTTCCACACAGTAGGAAGTGTACCTATTTCTTAGCCGTTTAGCAGCATCAACTATGTTCTCTTGGTTAAGACGTTGCAATGGGATTAAGTTTGATTCAGAGTAATCCAAACCTAGGTTAGAAATAATGCCACCACAATTTTCTTCATATATAGTACTTGGAGGGGCATAAGAGGTTAGCTATTGTGCAATCAAAAAATTGTGCAAAGCACAAGTTGCTTTCACTACTTTTATTTCCTACTACTTTTGTTTCCTGGTTCCAAATTTATTTGAGTGTGGAAGATCCTGAATCTGGCTGCAAGTATTCCAAAGCTATTTTCAACGTGTCTTGCTCTGGAAATACGGTAGTTGTAGACCTCTTTGTCAGCTGAATCTAGCTGCGCCTGACGAAAAAGCTTCATAATGTTTGTGGTGAGGAGAAAGGCGTCAACGGCCACAAAACCAAAAGGAACCCTTTTGAAATTTTCCGTGACGTCTTTGGTTGCGCTATGAAAGCTGGTTGTTTTTCAATTTTTCATGAAATTTAGTATTAGAAGAACGCCCCCATCAGAATTGCGCCCATTTATTCCAAAGTCCACCAGGAGGAATCAATAGCTAGCATCCAGTATTGCGAGAAGTACTATACTATGTCTACCTTTGTAATTGAAATATAAAGATCCAGAATTTGCTGGGGGAACTATGTCGATATGTTTGCTATCCATGGCACCCAAACATTGCGGAAAATTCCACCGCTCTTCAAATGACTTAGAAATGTCATTCCATTTCTCACTAGAATCGGGAAACTGAAAACAAAGAATATTTTTTATATTCTGTTCACGTGCATATATAATATGTTTCTATAAAACCAAATGTACTTATTTTCATTTTTGTCAAAATCTAATAATTCATATTCCTTTTCAGGAGCAACAGGAAGATACTGTCCAACAGACACCCCCAAGTGAAGAATCATCCACAATGCCCCTTAATCCAAGAAGCCCTACTCAAACAGAAAAACGTGGAGCGCCTCTGCGTCCAAACACAGCAAAAAAGCGGAAAAATGAGGAACTAACTACCGACGTAGTACAGTGAGAAATAATTTTAAGAAGCCTCCATCTCAAGATGACCGCTATGACCTCTTGGGAAAATCTGTGGCATGTAGAATTAGAGCTTTAGATAAACGTCAGCATCTTATTGTTGAAAAACGCATCAATGATGTTCTTTTTGAAGCAGAAATGGGAATGCCTAATATGCTTACAAACTCATACAACTTTGACCATACAAGTACCAGATCAAGTGGGACTTCAAGTCCTTCTCCAAATACAACTATGTATGATTTACATTCGTATCAAGCCAGACATGCAGTACCCGGAACCCAACAGGAAGCTACACTCCCCTTGGCTAACTACTTTAATGAACTCGGCGGTAGTTTTTGACTATTTTATTTACCTGATATTCAGTAATTTTCCTAATAATTATGTACTAGTATTGATGAAATAAATGTCATAACATGTCAGTGTTTTTACTGTACATACCTGAAGATATCCTTTTTTCAGCACAGTGTAGATAGCTTCACATGCCTCTGGAATTATTTTGCCTAGAGCTTGAGGTGATATTACTGTAGAATACTTCATGCATTCATAAGAACGACCTGTTGCTAAGAACCTCAGAGTGGCTGCAAGTCTCTCATGTGGTGAGATAGAAGTTCTCATCAATGTATTTTTCTTTTGGATTAGGGGTGTTACTAGTGAGAGCAATTTTTTGTAAGTTTTTTCAGTCATTCGCAAATAGTTGCGATAATCCGATGGATCAGAACATAGTTCTTTCAATAATTTTATATGACTATACTCATTTCTCTTTTTAAGCCAGTTTTTACACCACGTCTGGCGTTTTCCTCTTTTTTTGTTGTTTAAAACCACTAACAAACCCACGAAAGTAATCACGTCATCTTGTCGGCTCGCCATTTCTTGATTGTCCATCATTCTCTGATCCGGTTTACCTCAACGTGTGTGAGCTCCTGGCTGTACAGGTATACCAGAGAGGTGCACCTGTGCAGGTATACCTCTCTGGTATACCGTAACGTGTATAGCAGGCCTTATTCCAGTGGCGCATGTGCTTTTTCAGCTGCAGGAAAACCTGGAAAAACCTACGGCAATACATCATCTGAAGATCTGCCAATGTTCTCTTCCATAAAACAAAATGTAGGGTGTCTCCAGAGGCTCCAATAAATTCAGTACATCGCCAGAACACTTAGTGACACGACTATGGTCAAACTTAAACCAGTCCGTTTCGTTTCTAACTAATGATCAGATTCAACGCCAGAATCATAGTGAACAATGACTGCATGAAGATTATAATAGTGCTCTGCTAAATTGAAGTGTTCATCTATTTCGAACCTTGGTAAGAGTTTGGTGCTTTCGTGAGAAGTTGAGTCATGTTTGAAGATCATCAAGATCATCAGGGTTATTATTAGATTGACTGGTGCCTTAGATATACTCGTTTTCTTATAACAGTCAGTTAGTTAGGCGCATGTTTGGCAATACAGTCGATTATCACCTATTAAAAGTTCCATTTTCAGATGATTCAATAATAAGCTTTGCACACACTGGTTATTAGTCAAATCAGAAAACGCTAGTTGAAGTTCCGAAATTGACATACGTTTTTGTTATCTTTTGAACATTTATTACAAAGGAAACAAGTGAATATTTTTCCAGAAAAAGATTTAAAAACACCAGACGAGATAGACTGTACGGAATCATTCAATCCATAGTGGTCAGGACTATTGAATCTGCTATTGGTTTGGTAACGAAGTGTATCCAACAAGAACCCCAAAATTTCGGAACAATCCTCCTGTTGTCCCAACGAATATCTAGTCAAAGACTCCAGGAAATCGGTTTGAGGGAAAGATGATACATTCTCACGAAACTGCAGCTGCATGAACAGATGTTCGGTGAATGAGTGGGAAATATTCTCGTTGTCGTTCATCATTAAAACCTCGTTCTGGAAATTCTTCGTCATGAACAACGCTTGTAAAATGCTTTTCATGTAGCAAAAGTTTCCTAAATTATCAAATCCACTTTTCTTCTCAAGATTTTCAGGACAACTCTCTACTGATTTGTAAGGACGAACATGTTCCTCATAATCTGCATAAGAATCATTTCTCAAGCTGCAATCGATCCTTTCAAATGATGAAGGGTTTCGTAGACGAATCGATTCTGCTCCTGCTTCATGAAGATCTTCTACTGAAAGGGAACCATCGCACTGAAAAAGAAGAAGGTGGATCAATCACTTGCGAATTAACCTTGTTATGAGACTGATGAATATCCACAGAAGAGATTTCAGTTCCGTTCTGAAATGTGAAGGAGGAATAATTCCAAGTATCGAAGCAGCATTATCACGTTGAATAGTCATACTAATTATTTCTATCACAAAAGAGGTAGAACGGTGATATTTCGTTGCTTGGCCTATTCTTTTTCCGAGTTCATAAACGAATAACAGAGACTCGAGGCCATAAACATAAAAAGTTTCAACAGCTACTGGATGGAAGAGATAGTTGTTACCAAGATTTTGATAATTGTTTTGTTTAAATTTTTTGCCAAACAACGTTGCAGTTCCAGCAGACTTTGAACTTTCGGCTAGATAGGAAGCCGCGACCGTGTCAACGCAAGTGAAGTCCCATACTAGAATTTGTTTGATTTTTTATCATTGTGTCCATCCAGTCCGTAGACTAGATCGGTTATTGCCTACGCTTCCAAAGTCAGCAATAATAATTTTTTGAGAAACTGAGTGGAGAGTTCAGAACAGTCTTGAAAGAGGACACATCCTTGTTATGATCAATAATAAATTTTGTCACTATTTCTGTTTCATCATTTCAAAAATCCATTAGTATACCTATCGGAAACCAAAATTCATAAAGCGGCTAAGTTAGTCGACGAGTCCTTGGGAACGCGACACTATTGGACCAATTAAAGACGTTCGCATGAAAACAAATAAGGTTATGAGGCAGTAACATCCATCAGTGTCAATAACAAGAGTTTGAGCAAGAAAATGGAACTATACTGCGGAATATTGTGAGTGTTGTAGATGAAGAAGAAACCGCCGTGTTCTTTGTTGCTAGGTCTACTGCAACTGAAGTAAATCATCTGATTTGGTTTTTGAGCTACTGTTCTACTGATTTTGAGTTGCAATTTACTGATGACTCAGTTCATTTCCTGAAATAATTATTTAATTAGTGTGAATATTGGATATTTTCTAGTAGGTATATATTATGTATCTATGAAATATATTGAAATTTTTCAATTGTTTTTTTTGGTTTCAATGTACTGTTTTCCTATCACAAAAATCACTACTGAGTATGAAAAATTATCTGGCAATAACGGTCTCGTTGAAGACAACATTAATTATTTTTGGGGAGGTGCAAAGTTTGCTAGGTCCAATCTGAATGAATTCCAAAAATCAATCAGAACATTTATTTTGTTCAATACCGAACTTCTTAATTTCGTCGGCTAAACAGGAACGATGTTCAGAAAACTCTTCATCATTTCCAATATTCATCCATGTATTCAGATATAGATATAGGATAGTTGATACCATAAGTACCATGAGTGGTGGATGGAAAGCGCAACACAAGCACTTTAGTTACTTCTGCATGCATCCATCCTCAGACTGAGGGTAATGAAACTGTATAAAAACTATAAATAATGTTAAAAATAAATTTGCTTAGTACTTTCACCTGAAAATATACCCTTTCAATCAAAATATTTTATATGATCTACTGCGCCATTAAGGCAGCAGACATCATAAAAAAAGAGAAAGAGAAGAAAAAATACGGTTACAGCAAGAAAAAAGTTTCATTTGATTTTAACTCATTTCTGACCAATTACTGGTCATCTGTGTTGAAGAATCGCCCACCTTGTCAAATTACAAATGAAAGAAATTTCAACTACTATCAATCAGGATGTTACACATGACTTTTGCAATAATAACTTGTTATATAATATCATCTAAAATACAAATATATTCATCTCCATCACGACTAAAAATTTTACAAAACACGCCGTTCCCATTACCAGTTCAACATAATGCATTCGATAATGCATCACCCTGTATAACGCTAATCACCACTGTAGTAATTTTTTATGATGAATTCGTTGTGCTACTTACACGGGGATTGCCTACTTTTATTTCACTGCTCGATAATTTGTAGGCTGGAAATTGAAAATACAAATTAATGCAACGAATGCAATGTCTTCGTTCATCTTCTTCATGAAGTTCTGGAGATTTATTACTTGCGTTTGTAATTAGATCTTCATTCTATCGGATTATAGATAAGATGAATGAATAATGACCGTGACATGGTATTTTGACCAAAGCAGGACTCTCCCCTGAGATTCTGTTTGTGTTTGTATACTTCATTTGAATTAATTTTCGTGGATTTTGCGGTTGCGATTTTACATTTCGGAAACATGTTACAATCATGCGACTTATGCATTCATTGTACAGAGTGATTCTAGGTAAGTTACGAATATTTTATGAGGTACTATCGAGTGTAAAGTTCTGAACTGCAGAGACCTGAAGTCAATGACAACTTTACTATGATTCAAGGTATTTATGTGAGACGTAATATACATCTGGTGTATGACTTCACTGTTTATTTTTGACAGCGGCGTTCATACAGGATGATTTCGAAAACAAAAGTGAAATTAACATCATTTTTTAAATAATTCTCAATATATATCAGATCATATTTTAAAAAAATTACTCGTATATACCTGAGACAAATAACAGAATAAAAAGTGGCTGCTCATAACCCTCCAAAAGTATAGAGACAACCTGAATACCGCTTACGAACTAGAAATCACTAGTCATCGGTGAACCATCAGGATGAATAGACCTCTGAAGAAGCCAGTCACTCGTGCTGGCGGAACGTTAATATAATAGAGTTCCAAACCACGACGTCCTACAAACCCGAACGAAGATCGTAACACTGATCCTGAATACACAGTTGGGAATTTCTAGAGGTACAATCAACTGGTCCTAGCAAATGGTCCTCATACCTTTTATCACTTTCGGTTTACATTTTTTCTAAAGGGCAATAGACAAGCACTACAAAAAATCCCTAAGGCGCTCTACGAGCGGTGCCTGAAAAGTAGTGATTCAGACTGAAATAACAAATAAAAAAGATATTGCGGACAGATTCAATGATTATTAGACAGACAGACAGACAGACAGTTTTATTGATCATAAAATCTCCAATTTACATCGGGTTGACAGGTCATAAAAATTAAAGTATCATTGAAAAGT
>WOGP01006397.1:0-12409 GCA_015342065.1 Leptinotarsa undecemlineata | reverse complement strand
CTTTCTACAACGCATGCAAGGTAATTCTAGAATGGAATTAAAAAATATTAAAATACAAGTTTTCAAGGTCATTCAAGTATTTTTTCATGAATTTTTATAAACAATTGAAGTACCTAACTTGTATTTCTTGTGAATTTCTAAGAACAGAAAAAATAAGGAAATCATTCTACAACGAATGCAGGCTAATTATAGGATGGAAACAAAAAACATTACAATACCAAAACTTGAGTACAGTCTTTGGGATAAGATTATGTGAATCTATTAAAATGGTTGAAGAAATGAAACAGTTGAAAACATTTTACATGGTAGCCCCAACTTGGATAAAAACAAAAGGGTTAAAGAATACATTTGTGAGAAATCGCGTGAAAGAAACAACTTCATGCAATAGTATTGGTGATTGTTATCATATGCCAATGGACCAATATAAATATTGAACGAAAAAAAAAATCTGTTAACTTCAGACAAAGTGAACATTTTTCTAAATATTTTGGATACGAAAATTATGAGAATGGTGGGTTATATTTTGAGATTTTATAATAATTTCAGAAAATATTCCAGACTACGCAGTCTATTCAATATATCCTGTTCACTCTAATAAACATATCCTTCTGCTAAAGCCTGTTTCATGTTTTACTGAAGTGATCAGTCTCAATACCACTTTATACAGGATATACTCGAGATGACCCAGCCAATCATAGACTGATAGCTCTCATATCTACACTAGCTAAAATAATAGAAAATCAGTTGAAACTATAATGGTGGAATTTTTAAAAAAGGACAGCATACTTATGACATATCACTTTGGCTTTCAAGACAGTAAAAATACCAATGATTCCATTTTCTCCTTTCTAAAAAAATATACACTGAGTTGAATAATGATGAGATGATAAGGGCAGTATTTTCTGATTTATCAAAGGCGTTTGACTATGTGAATCATGAAATACTGAAATTTCAGCAGTACGGAATTGGAGGAGTTGCCCTTGAATGGTGTTATTTCCGCCTATCTGGTCGAAGCCATACGTATCTCAAGGCTCAGTACTGGGCTCGATCTTCTTTTTGGTGTATATCAATGATTTGCCAAATGTAAAAATGTCTGGACATTTTACACTGCACGCCGATGACACCACCATAATGTGGCATATTTCAGATTTAGAATCCTTCAATAGACTTATTCAAAATGATATTGAAAATATTTCACTAAGAGAAGAGTCAATTGAGAAAAAACGTCATACAAAATTCCTGGGGTTACACATTGTTAGTAGACTAAATTTCGATAATCGCATTGAGGATATCAAAAGCAAACTAGCAACTGGATGTTATGCACTTCGTGTCATATCCGATGAACTGTGACTGTCCAACGCAATGATGATTTATCATTCATTAATCAAATATCCCCTGCGTTATAGCATTGTCTTCAAGGGGTGGTTAGTAATAACCACATGCAGGCCATTTCAATCCAACAAAAACGGGCCGTACGGATACATGTGTGTAGCAAAAAATCGGGATTCTTGTCACCATTATTTATTAAGTATAAAATTCTGACAGTGGTAGAATTATTCATATTGGAAACTGCATGACTGATGAAAAACACATTAACAGTTTTGAAGCCATCCAAACGAACTATAGTACTTGGTAGGCAGAAAATATTAGATTATCTATTCCATCCTCAAATCTGATCGATAATAGTCTTGTATACAATGGTAGTAAAATAGGTAATTAATAATCTACCACTGGAGATAAGGAAAATTAAAACCTCAACGATCTTTAAAAAAGCATTGAAAACTTCACTCAATGAGAAACCATATTACTGCGTTGCTGACTTTTTTAATGAAAAATTTTGAATCGAATTCAGTTCTTGTTTTAAATTATTCAGTTTCATCTTCTGACTGACCAGTTTTGTACCTGGAAGGGGGAATTCCTGAATCGTATTGTTCGCATGTGCAGTATATCGATCAGTGCATCTGGAACGGTTGAAATATCTATCAACAAACTCATTTTCATCATAATTGAGGCGATTTATAGCAAGAAAAGGAAGAGTTCCAATTTTACATTCTGAAGAAGATATATTGTAATCAAGTTATGGACTACTCTTCAGTTAGAGCAATAAAATGGCATCAGAATCCTACAACTGATGCATTGTGGGACGCATGGTAAAAGTAATTTAGGAATTACTTCGTTGAAACTTAGGAAAAGCAACACATGAAAAATAAATGACGACTATGTGAAATTGTGAAGCCATAATTAATGCGTGGCCTTCAACTTATATTTCGGATGAAGATAATTCGAAATCTCTCAGCCCTTTCATCTTTATTTTGGATATATCTACTGGTGAAACTCCTGATTTAGATAAACAGTATTTAGTGAAACAATAATGATACCTGCAAAAGGTGAGAGGTGCATGGTCTTCGAAGCTGATTCAGAAAAAGGTATCTTTCGGAACTCGTACATACTAGTCGAAGGAAAATAGGTAGTTTAAAAGTTAGAGATGTTGTTTCCGTCAGCAGAACTGGCATATAGAGAGAATATTGGAAATTTATCCTGGAAGATAACGTTCCCAGAGAAGCGAAAATAAAGTGAATAATAGATAACTTATTCGACATCCTTCAGAAGTTACGAGAGAAGAGGACAGTGAGAACTTTAATCAAATTGAAAAGAAAATGGATGAAGTTAAACGAATGGGTACTACATAATTGAAGAGCGAGACAGGAAAAAGAAAACAGAAGAGATAGTTGAAAGAAGCGAGCAAAAACTCGGGGCTCCGCATCGTTATGGTTTCTAGTCAAATTTATAAAGAATCATTTTGAAATTTTCCCTTTGTTTTATCTTTATTTCAAAATGGGGAATAGTGTTCTATTTATACTCTGTCCATCTAAGCAAAAGAGTGCTCCAAAACATTATCATGTATAGTGCAGGTGATCTCCCAGACACGGTTGCTTGTTCAGAGTCGCGCTAAGGAAATACCTATTTTTTAACGATTTTCGGCTGGATACAGGAAATTCATTTAGGTGAAGTGTAGGGAAACAAATTAGCAGTTTCTTCAGTGGTATTAGTACTTGACATTTTAAAAATTTTTAACTTTAAAATGCCGTTTATGTACACACTACAGGCGTTAAAACGTAACTCACCACTCCGACCTTGTAGCGATATACCCGAATGAATTCAGTTAAGACTGATTGGTCAACGTAAGTAGTTTATTTTACCCAATAGATGCAAATGTGCGTGGTGATCATGTTTTGATCGCACATCTATCATTGTTTGGATTACTTAGTCTGTTGGATGAACAAAATGCCGTTAGTACGGTATACATAGAATGGGATGCTGTCCATGGTGACATAACTGTTCGAAGCTATCAGATCGATATAAAAAAGCTGTCTTATTAATTACTTATAATTTTTATCAGCCTTCTACAATGGGACCGAATCATCCATTAAGAACGGAAGCGATATCGGAGTATTATTTGAAATAGATAACACAACAGCAATGGCCTATATTAATATCATGTGTGAAATACAGCCTTTTTTGAAAATAAAAAAAAAAATTTACTTCATACATCAAAACTAAAGCAGATATTTTAGCAGATAGAAGACTATAAAAAAAATGAAACAAAGTGCAATTTATATCAAGATTTGGTATTCCTAAAATTGATCTGATTGTTTTTCTTATTATAAAGAATGTGAAATGAATTCAATATTAATTTTGCACTATAGCATAGTTGGAAGCTATCATTATTTATCAATTTTTGCTACTTTCGATAGAAATAAAGATCAAATATGTAAAATGAGTTTCATATGAGGTTTTTCTACGTAGTATAATTTCCGGAAGATTAGGAAAAATTTGACCATTAATTATTGAGAAATATTGAAAAATATGAATTGGTTTGTGAGAGGAATAACGTAGTAACTTCATCCTGTGAATAAATGCATCTTTCCCAATTTGAAACTTATAGAAATCTAACTAATTTCTTCGATTTTCCCGAAATTGAGAACATATACGTTTTTTTGACTGATTTCAGGAATACGTAATTGTAAGAAGATGTATGTGACCTTCGAATTAGCAGAGGTAAATACATCTACAGGTTGATATCTGTTTTCTTGAACATCTCATAGTGTTCATTACAAATCGACTCCATTACGTTGTCATTGCCTATATTCGATATTCCCCATATATTTACGAGACCAAAACTGTTGAGATAGATTTTTCATCGATCGATATAAGCTTAAAATAGTCAACTTTGCCACAATTCACCAGACTTTTTATTTTCTTTCATTCGAATTTGAATGGCCCTTTATACAAATTTCTGTAAACCTTCATCAATCGTTTCTAGTCCATTCGTGAGAAAGTCGTGAGTATATTCATTCAGCTCTTTATCAACTATCTTGAACAAATTACAGATATCAAAATTACATTCTACTACCTTGTTTCTTCAATGTTTCTGCATTATTTGTGATAATACTGGTTAAGTCTTGGATTTCCTTTACTCGTTCTGAATTTTCTGAAATTAAATATATCTAAATTTCAATTCAGTATAATTTAACATCGAAGTCCCAAACCTTTTTCCATTTTCTCCTTCAATTTTTTCACGATGGCGGTCATATCTTTGATTTCCTTCACTTTGGCAGATATCTCTGAAATTATTATTGAATTCAATATGAGTAACGTTTGTTGGAATTGCATTCGTCATCCTTGGGAATTGCTGACCGTAGTGCATGTCGTAAATTGGGTTTTTCAACAATACAAGTAGTAATTGTCATCTTGGGGAAAACTAGTTTTTGTATTTTTGTAAGTGTCTACCTCTCGTGTCTACGAAATCTTGAGAAATTCAATCAAAGTGGACGGTCAACAATCCTCATAAGAGACAAAAGCAAAGCAGTGAATTTTTACAATAAAAATGTGGATTACAACCAATTATGGTTTGAAATATCGAAATGTATCGAATGAAAGTGTGCCAGATTGTTAGAACATTGAAGCTATTGAGATATGAATGAAAACGAAAACTGTGGCAATTTTTTTACGAAAATATTACGCCTTTTTGTGTCGCATTGCCATCACATTAACAAAAAATAAAATTTTCATGGAAGAATTTTGAAAAAATATATATCACCTGTACAATCAAAAACTTTCCTACGGAAATATTGAGAAATTGTTGCATTTATACATCTCAATTTTTTTTTACACAAGTTGTTTCACATTTACGTTATCGTTGAGAAGTTATTATTTTCAGTTCCCATACTTTCGAGGTTATCTGCATGTTTTGAACAAACTATTAATTTTTGTGAGATAACTTCATCAACAATTGCAGTGAAGCAGTAAAGAAGTATAATATAATATTTCACCCCATAAATAGAAGTTTATTTTGAATTCTTAACCCTTTGTTGCCCGCTATGAGAAAGTATTGAAAAAAATATTTTTTTGTGATATATCTGTGTTTAGAATGAATATTGGCATAGACAAATTTTTTGAAATTTTTCGAACAAATATTTTTTTTGAAAAATTAGTGGTACTTCCGAGTACCGTTGGGTTATATTCGAACAAGAAAAGTAAGAAAAGTCAAAAATTTCAGAATACACTCAAGCTCATTTGTGGAAACAAATACATTTTAATTTTCTTTGGAACTATAAAATCTAAAATCGACTTCATGGTACTCTCCAAAGCAGTTTCTTTTTTCAAAACAGCATAAAAAGGTATTACATATCATACATTTAGAATGGGGTCGAGACTGTATTTGTTTTATACTACAAACTTCACAACGACCTCTTTGAAGTACATATTTGGGCCAATGTTCTCCCCTATTTGTTAGACGCATATCACTTGGAATGGAAAATTTTTGTTTCGCCTCATATTGACACCATTTTGGTTTTCACATGACGATCTTTTGTTTTTTTCCACTTCTTGGGCACGATTTATTAGTGATCATTCCCAACGCTACTCCACTTCTGAATTCCAGTAAATGAATTTCATAAAAAACACTACAATATGACACATATGCAGTTACAAATGCAACATCTATGAGACCCCAAAATATTTTGTGTCACCATTTTTTTGGATCTTCAGTTCAACCCATAATACATTCTGAGCTGATCAGCTTTGTCAACTCTGCCCATATATTTGTTATAATCGGCCACGATGGTAGGATATGGTATTTCTATGGAGGTTCCATCTTTTTGCTTTCTTTTTACTACGGTTGTTTCATTTCCATCAAAACTCACTTGCTAGGTTGACAATTCTGTTGTCGCGCCATCTGAAGAATCCAATTTCATCTGAACTGAATTGGAAGTCAAATACTCCACGCTTCAGATTCTTGTGGTTGGTTAGGTTTTTCGGAGTTCCTTTTCTATTACATCTAATCGTTTCACACGCATAAGTTTTTTCAACTTTTAACTTTTCTAAAAGAGGCACGGAAGTGAAAAAATTGTCGGACACAATAATGCGATTGGTCCCCAAATAATTCTTCAAAAGTTTCAAGACAACTTTTTCTCCCAATCCCCGTCAGTCAATTTAGGTTCATTGTCATTGCCTTTCTTCCCTTGGTATATGTCGAAATGTAAAATATAAACTTTTTGGTCAGCACAACACCAAATTTTATATCCACGTTTGATTGGCTTCATTGGGTTATACTGTTTTGTAGAACTTCTACCAAAGCATTGAAAGTCTCATTCAATGAATCAATCATTGGTTTCAATATATAGAGTTTGTCTATATTATTTACGGGAATTTTAGCATTATCATTTATGTATAAGTTGGAAAGTATGTTATCGAATCTCTGTCTACTCATTGTATTCGACACTAGAGTCACTCCTAAATCTGAGCTTCCTGAACGGTAGTGCCTCCACGATGGTGAAACATGATAACCCATCAGTAGATTTATTCATATGAAAGTAAGTAATTTTTCTTTTTTCAAGTTCAGATTTCTGTCCTGTTGCACAGCGTAAAAATTATTTTGGTACACCAAATTTTCAAGCTGAGGTTCGATGAACTTCAAAAACACGTCTGTGGGTGTGAGACAATCTTTAAAAATATCGGTATTGGGACCCTCGTTACACTTATATTCTGGAATAGTCGTTTTACAATCTCTCTTCCTCCATTTTCCGTCTACTTCAATATCCATTTTCTTCCTTTTTTCCAGTCTTCCTTACATGGCCAATTTTATCTTTTCTGTCATTCTCAGGCTGCACCTCTTCTATATCCAGAGAATTCCGTAGGATTCTCATCAATCTGCCCAATATCTTCAACAGGAGCGGTGTTATCCAAAACATCATCAGGCTCATCTTCCCCATCTGTTTGGAAATTGTTATCCAACTCGATAACACATGCTACATCATCTTCTATGGGCTGAGCCTCATCTAATAACTCATCAGTCGAAGCCTGCTTCCAGTACCAACTAGAATGTTGTTTATCCATGACCAGCTGAAATAAAAAATATAAGGGGCAAATCAGTAACCGTTTCGAAATAATTCCTAAACTGCAATTATTTCCTAACAGTCCGACTAACCTAGGGCATGCATAAAGTTTTTATTGATTTATATATTTATGTTTTCGTCGATAGAAAGTATCAATGAAAATAATAACATAATTACACTCACCTATTGAATATTATTTCTTCAGTTACCTATCAGTTACCAACCGTAATTAATCACCTGGTATGAACTACACATAGCCCTGATACGCACTACTAAAACACATAAAAATAAGAATAATGCGCCCTTTCGCTAGTAGAAATATGAATTACTGTAGCAATAACTAGGTACCTCAACGTACCAACAGACGCTTCTCTAGCCTATTGAATATGTATATTTGGCGAATAACCGCTTGAAGTATGTGGTACCGCCGAGTACCGACGGTCGACAAAGGGTTAAGGCTGCATTCAAATCATTCTCTCTCAAAGAATTGAATAAATGAATATACAAAATTTATTCTTTGAAAATCTCATTCATAAGAAACAATAAGAAATTTTTGACTTTCAATTTGATTTGTTACTCAAAACAAGTGTTTCACTTATTGAGTGTCAACGGAATTTGTTTGAAATTCTGTGTTATTATTATATCTGTAATATTTTGTTATGCAAATAAATATATAATTATTATTATATCAACTACGACAAATGTGGAATATGTCCAATAGTAACCAAGACATTCTCCAACAAATAAGTATTTAGTTGAAGAGGATTGAAGAAACATTGTTTTTTTGAAGGCGGTATAAATAGATATTCACTAGTAATACCACATGAGCGAGAAAAAAATTGCAGATATTGATTTGACCTCGCGTGGTATTCGGTAAGAAAATTCCACACCGAATTGTGGTGGAAAATCGAATACTTTCAAAATTCATTTTTCCATTCTCAACAATGCAAATTATTTGCTTCGTCAAGTCACCAGCGAAACATAAAATGTATTATCGACTTGATTGTTGAGTTGCCATGGTAACTAAGTGAGAGCCTACCTCGAAATTATTATTTCAGTTTTCAAACTGTCAAGCGGCACGACGTAAAAAAATGTTTCGCTTCGGTCAAGAAAGTAAAACAAATATTCTCCAGGAGATTGAGCAATTGACACCCGCGAATACCAGGAAATCGAAGTCAAGCGTATGGAGGCAGTTTACAAACTTTTGCGATGGTATAGTTTCGGTAGAGCGGATATACCTGTGAATGAACTGGCGCTTATTCTTGAAGACTATGGGGTTCAACATGCGAAAAAAAACTCCAAAGACTACAAGGAGAGTGTTATCAAAGTTTTATGGAATTCCACAGCCAAGCAGTTGCAGGAATATTTCTTTCAAAAGTATAATCGCAAATTCAATCCATTCTCTGATAGAATTTTTGAACGCAAGAGCTGCATAAAATGCTAAGCGCCAGAAGCTACAAATGTATCCAACCAAGAGAAAGGAAAGTTCATCTGCACTATCAGCAGACGAGCTGAGAAAAGTTATTGAGCTTTGGGACGAAAACATTCCGCAAGGACTGCAGAAAAGGTTTTTCCACGTTGCTGGTCATGAATTGGCCTGGAGCGGTATCACAGCTCGAATACTTTGTGGAGGAAATTGAGATGGGAAACCAACAGGTCGAATTGAGTATAACCTAGTTTTCTCCAAGATCACCCAAGGCTATTAAAAAAAATGGCTGACAGTAAGTGGCTAGGACCGAATAAACTCAACGAAGAAATATGCCCAGTAAGACTGTTCAAAAATCTAACAAGCAAGATGACCCCATCAAAACTACGCATTTATTCATGACGTCAAATCCAAACAGGTAGAATCCCAGTTTCAAAGGTTGGTACAGTCCAGTTGTACAGAATACAATATCTTACTGGTTAAAATCCGCTGCATCCTTAATTGGAATTGATGTTAAAAAGATCAAAATAATAAATCATTCAATTTCATAATATAAATGAAAACATTGTTGAATTGTTATGAAACAAAGATAAAAATAAAAACAACAATAAAAATTATGTTATGAATATTTATAACTTTTTATAGAATATCACAGCTGAACTTCACTTCTGGAAAACAAGATAGAAAAAGCATGTGAAATGAAGAAGAAACTATTTAAGAGAAATAAAAGAAGTCAGAATACCGGGCAAATCTATTTTTTATTTGGATGAAACATGGGTCAATGAGGGTCATACCCTTTCGAAGGTTTGGCAAGATCAGAACATCAAAACCCCAAATTGTGTCTCTCAGTACAGACACACAGAACAATGCAAAACTTTGGGCGCGGTTCAACCCGAAATTCAGTTGTTCAAAATTCTAACCGCGGAAACCTATTCTATTTGTGTGATTATCTGGTGATGTTTCGAAGACATTACCTATTTTCATAATCAAACCTGCGATCGATTTGATACTATCAGTGTCAATAATAATATCAAATTAATTTATCAAAAAACGAATTACAACTATAAAGTATAAGGATTTAATTTAAATAGGTCAGATAAAGAAAATATATTATTCTCAAGGAAAAAACACAAGCACTACAGGAAAATCCTTAAGGCGCTCTCAGAGCGGTTCCTGTGTAAAAGTAGCGAATCACATTGGATTCGAATCGTTGGAAATTAAATCCATTTGGAAAGATGCTTATATTGCCATTAAATGGCAATATACGGATAGCACATTATACCCATTGTAATGTTTGAAATAATGGTCATGTACAATGTGAAGCTATTCAATAGGTTACGATATTGAACCTCATCAAATGAATATGTCATTTCCCCAAAGCATTTCATGCACATTTATTTGTCTTTTACACCATATACCTGACAAACCGATGCGATACGCGTGATGAGTAAAAGTTTCAGTTGTGTTGGTTTGGATTTACGTAATCAATGTTGCATTTTTGTTATGAGTTGTCTTCAAGTACATAGTTACTTATCTATTTCAAAATTAAAATTGATGATAGTGAACATACATTTGATTGGGCGAATTTTATCAAAGGTCGTTATTATTAGTTACAATCTGGGGTACCACTCTTCACTCAGAAAATTGATGAGAGAACGCTAACTACTGATGAGATTGTGTGGTGGTATAAACTTGAAATAATTGAAAATTGAATCTTGCTTTGTATACACGTAACAATGGGTAGCCTCACCCATACAATAAATCACACCCTGTGGGTAAAAACCTCCTTCAGGACATGCTGACATTACAGAATGTTCCGAAATATTCTGGAATGTTGCAGAAAGCGGAATGCTTTCGAAAACTGACGAATGTTTTGGATTGTTTATAGAACAGAAAATTCTAGCTCATATATATCTTCAAACCACGCCTTGCAGGTAAAAATTAAAAAAGGAATATTTTTTCTCGATGGTGGATAAATGGCCTCAGTATTCTTGGATGTTCCCAAAAGTTTCAGTTATTTCCAAACATACATTCCACCACTGTTCAGAATGTTGCCGGATGTTGCTGTAATGTTGTGGAATCTGTTAATATATGTTTGAAATCTGTTTCTCCGTTAACCAGCTGGCGCACCCCCATGAACGAGGTGTTACCTTCTAGCGTGTAATTCCTAACACGTGTTGGATGATAGCAAGTGAAAAATCAATCGTTCAGACTAGGGCTTGAACCACCGACCAACACGGCAGTCAATTTGAGTGAGTGAACAAAGCACCCACGTCGAACCGCCTGGATACCGATCGAATATTCGCGAATGTTCGGTAGTGTTCTAGTGAGCAAAACTTTCAGCGCTCACATCTTCAAACGCACATCCTCCAGGTAAAAACGTGAACCTTTTTTATGAATGGCGGATAGGGAGCAAACACAACAATGATCGGGAGTGTTACGAGAATTTCCCAAACGTTCCAGACTATTCCCGAACATTCCACAATATTCCAAAATGTTCCGGTATATTCTGGAGTATTGTAGAGTTGAATTTTCTGGACTGATTTAGAATTCAATGAAGGGCCACTATATCTTCGAATTAACGTCTTTTAGGTAATAATGGAAATATCTTCCATGGACACGCAGATGTAACGCTATGACAAAAATGAAAAAGAAACAATAGGCATTCGTTCTGCTACCTATGAGAATCTGGGTCTGGTATATTTATAAATGCATCCTTCTATTCAGAAGCCCATGCGTGATCATCACAAAAATCACATGCCCCACAAAATATGGAGACTCAAATTCCAATGCATTCAATCGCAATGTTTAACAATAATCCTACACTTACGCTTTTCAGCGAAGTTATTTAATAAATTGCCTAATTCAGTTTTCAGATAACACGTTATAATCTGTTCTAAAAAATCTCAAATTATTTTTTGTGAACAAAAGATGTTTTTATAGTGTAAATGAGTTTCTGAACCGTGTTATTTAAATATGTTCTGATCATACTTTTATACAGTGCATTTCTTTAATATCCCCCCCTTTTATGTTTTGAACGGGTCAACTCAAAAAATTGAAAATTGGGGTGATGAAATGAATGCATGAATACTATATTTTGAAGTAAAATTGACAAATCAAACTATCAAGATAATGACTGGGCGCCATCTGGGGAAAAAATAAATAAAAAGGGGGCAAATGACACATTATTTTGAAGCTCTTGATGAATACTTCACAACTCTAGAACATGAAGTCAATATCTCCATCTACTACAAAATAGCGAAACATTCAATAATTTCCTGAAGACAAACACATTAATATCGATATTTTTGATCTTGGGCCTTTGAATGTAGGACTAGACTCTCAAATAAACGAAGGTGACAAAATAAAGTATTTAGGAATCATTGTCGGTCGACATATGAAGTGGAATATGCAAACAAAAGAAATATCAGGAAAAATAAGAGATTTTTATCTAAATTCAAATATTTGAAGGAAAACTGTTTATTCCTCCTTGATAGAGTCCTTACCATCCTATGGTATTTTGGGCTGGGGCGGGGTCAATGATTGCTTCTTGAAACAAGTACAGGTTTTGCAGAGACGGGTTCTG
>WOGP01006396.1:0-12410 GCA_015342065.1 Leptinotarsa undecemlineata | reverse complement strand
TTTCTCCAGCACTCTCAAACAAAATAACACTGACTCACTATAATTTGTGTGATATACTATCTGTTTATATTTTTTTAAATATTTTCTTAGCACTTTCTTTTTCAAGATTCGGGTAACGAATAAACGTATTTGTCCCACATTCATATTTATAGAGTGACGAATTGAACAAGTCAGTGCAAGGTAGCGAAGCTTTGAGACTGCGACTCTCAGGTTTTCACAAGTTCAAAATGTATTGCGACCACAAAGCGAATAACAACATCCTACAACTTACACAATTTTATAAACATATATAATAAATTATTTACTTCATAGGAACTTTTATAAATAATGGATATATTTTGATATTATCAGATAGTATGATGTAAGTAAATAGGTACTATCAGTGTATGTGTCCACTATCCACTATCGTGGAGCCCCATTTTCATTTCATGGAACGACATATTTTTTCATTTCATGGAACGCCAAATTTTTTTTTCGCTAACGTAGACCCCTTGCAGGTTGTCATAGGCCCCTAGGGGTCGATATAGACCACTTTGGGAATCACTGTTCTAGATTATCATCCATCCTGTCCATTCCAGGAAGGTGGACAGGTCACTGGAAGATATCTCCTTTATACATGCCTGACAGTTTCATCTTCCTGTTCATACATCCTGCATTGAGGTGTGTCCACTATATTATGGAGGTGTTTCCTTGGTTGACAGTGGCCAGTCAGAAATCCTACTGTTAAGCGTATATTTCGCCTGGTTTTCGCCAGATATTTTTTCGGCGCCAGCTTTTCAGGGTCGTTCACAAGGTGATCCTGGCAACATTGCATCCTTTGATTCCATCCCAGTCCTTTAAAGATTGAGTATGAGTGTAACATTTGACTAGTTCCGCAATTGTCGAAATCATCAGGTCGTAGATGCCACTGGATCCTAAAATTATTAGTCCAGCCACTTCCTTGGATAAAGAGTGGCAGTGCGGTTATATTTACTCCTGTCGTGCCCTTTAACCCACTTCAGGATAATGTTTTTATCTACTGAGGCTCTGGTTGAATTTTGGTGACACTCTAGTACTAGCCCTGAGGTTATACGTTAGCTGCATGGAGATTATAACAGTGGTCTGCTAGATTCAAAATTTCATACATTTCGTACTTTCGTAAGAGTTTGATGCACTCGTCAGAGGTTGAGTCATGTTTGAAGATCATCAGTGTTATTATTAGGTTGACTGGCGACTCAGCTCTACTTGTTTTCTCATAATAGTCAGTTCGTTTGGCCATATTTGGTAATACAGTTGATCATCACCCTTCAATAGTTCAATTTTCAGATGATTCAACGATAAGCTTTGCAAGGACTGGCAAGGACTGGCAGTTATATCAGAAAACGCTATTTGAAGTTTCAGAATACCATATTCGTTTTTGCTACCTCTTGAACATTTACTACAAAGTAAACAAGTAAGGATTTTTCTAGGAAAAGAATGTTCGGAATCATTCCATCCAGAGCGGTCAGGAGTATTTATTCTTCTATTTTTTGCTCACAAAGGGTATTCAACTAGATCGCCAAGAATTCAAAGCAATCCTCTTGGAGTCCTAAGGAGTATCTTGTGGACTTCTAAGACTCCAGGAAATCGCTTGGTGGGAGAGATGACACTTTCTTACGAAACTGCAATTGCATATACAATTGTTTGAGTTTGGTGAATGAGTTTATACATTTTCAATTTTAATTTATTTTCTGCTGAATAATATTGTGCCTTGAATCTAGATACATTTATTGTATTCCCTTGAGAATGTCCTTATAGGACGAAAATGCAGTAAGTTCAGTTACAAATAAAAGTGGTTAAAAACATAGAAACTTTCAATTCTCATTTCTTTAAAGTTATATAAGATGGATTATATGCTAAAAGAAGAAACAAATTGCTCGTGGTCCTAGTGACATAACACTCTGGTTGAAAAGTCCCGGGTCTAAGAGAAAACGCAGTTTTTCTGTTCAGAATTAGCTCCATTCATCAACGTTGTCTCCATCAAGAGCCACATAAGCATTTCAGCGCCGCTGGAACATTTCAATACCACTTTTGTGGAACGCTTCATCTTCTGCTTCAAAATAGGCCACAGTTTCAGCAATAACCTCTTACCAGTGAGCATAATTTAGAGATCTGCGAACAGCCAGTAATCTCTGGTATCCAAATCTGGTGAATACGATGGATGTAGAAGCAATTTGAAGTCCAATTCTTGTAGTTTTGCCATTGTTTCGATTGACTAGTGTAATGGTGCAATGTCATGATTGAACAATTTTCTCCTTTGTCATATGCAGTCGTTTCTTTGTAATTTCGACCTTCAAATGCTTCAATAACGCTATATAATATTCACTGTTGATGGCATTTCCCCTCTCAAGATAGTCGATGAATATAACACCACGCACATCCCAGAATACCGAGGTCATAACCTGTCCACCCTATTGTTGTGCTTTCAGGTGCTTTGGACAAGGATCACCAGTTGGTCTCTACTCAGATGACGATCATGTTGATTCCGGAGGGAAGAGATGAATCCATATCTCATCCATTGTCACATATCGATGCAAAAGTACTAGTTTGAATTGTTCAAACATGGCTAAACACTGCTTAGAATAATAATAATATGTCAAGATGGTTGTTCTGATTACTGGATTCCTTGGTGGAATGATGTCCTCTCTACTCTCGAATCTTAAAATCATACCGGCTTGCTAAGCAGAAATCTTCGCCGTACAGATGCAGAAGGCTGTCATTCTTGGCTCACTGAGCTTGTTCAGGGCATATGAATCTCGGACCCAATGATCACTTACCCCACGGTGTGGGGAGTGCTCATTGCTTGATAATGCTAGCGCGCCCTCCCGAATGTATCGGAGCTTCGGGGGATAGAGCCTGACAATCGCACACTATGTTGAAAAAAATAAAAATAATAGTAATGAAGGTCTTTTATTAATTTTCAGTTATATTCACATATGTGAACTAAGAAAGTAAATTGGTGAGATTCAGAATGGCAATCGGCACCGGAAGGTACAGACTGACATCTGTTCTTCCACCTAACACAAAACAGACTACTAAATGGCAAATCAGAGCAACCATAAAAAAAATCATCAAGATATTTTTGTTTCTGATCAACAGTGAGCTCGCTTGGCACCCACTTTGAACAGAGCTTTCTCATAGTCAAATGTTCATTCAATATAAAGCCAACACATTCTTTTGATATATTTACAATATAAGCTGACCCACTCACTCTTAGCACAATGAGTCACAAACGTATTAGTAAAATATTATAATGGTTAGTACCAACTTAAAAAGCAGTAAATGCAATAATACTAGCGCCGCCTGTACGTCAGGCCCTAGATTTTTCAGTTCACGTAGTAGAAGCATGAATTATCGATCCACTGCACATTCTATACTCAGACGAATAATTTTTCTAGAGAAATTATTTTTCTTTGAACAGAATCATGGACATTCTTACGACGCTTGCCAGAAAACAGGAGTCTCCTATTTCGAACTTTCCTGAGGAAATCTACGAAATGTACCGACATTGGTCTAGGAGTAGCTAGCACTGGTCAACAGAACAGGTCCGATCTGATTTCACGACAACGCCCGTTTGCACGTTTAACAAATCACCTTGCAAAAATCAAACCAATTGAGCAGAGAAGTTCTTCGTCATCCACCATACTTTCCAGAGCTCTCGGCAACCGACTACTATATTTTCAAGCACCTCGATAACTGTCTCACCAGATTGCGCACGGCTGATGTAAACTTTGAAGGAGGAATGGGTCAATTGAGGCTGATCCATGGCGAGGAGCGCCTACTTCTCAACCCCTGGTGCAGGCAACCAGAGATGCAATTAAACCAAGGTTTGTGTTTAATGAACCCTACAAAATACAAATAAATTAGAACACAGAGACAGATGCTACAAATGCAATACGCATATATACGGATGGCTCAAAAACCAAAAAAGGCTTCAGGATGTGAAGGGTAGTCCAGATCACCAAGCCTAAGGATTGAGTGGGGAATGGTAGTCCAAACAGATTTGGCTGGTATCTCAATCGTCACAAAAGAAATAACCAGGGAAGGAATTGCTGGAACATAACAATCTGCACTGACAGCAGACAAGCCCAAGTAGCCTTGTATACACAACATGTAACCCCAAGACTAGTACCAGATTGTCACCACGATGCAGCCAAAGCCTTGGTATATAATAACATTATCCTGAGGTGGATTAGAGGACACGGTAGCAGCATTGCGGACTCTTTAGCCAAGGAAGCGACTGGAATAAAAATTTCAGGACCCAGTGGCACCTACGGCCTACTTCGACAATTGCGGAACTAGCCAAATGCGATGAGATGGAATCAGAGTATGCATTCTTGGGCGATCCTGGGAAGCTGAAGCTGGTGATGACCAGAAAAAATCTACGCTTAACAATAGGATTCCTGCCGGACCACTTTCAGTCAAGGAAATACATCCATCAATGGAGCTAGTGGACACACTTCTATGCAGGATATGTGAACAGGAAGGTGGAACTGTCAGGCATGTGCCCGGAGTGCCCGGAGTTATTGTCAATGAGGGAGTGTGTGTTGGCGAGTCTTGGCCTACACGTGCCGATATAAAGGAGATGTCTCCCAGTGAGCTCTCCACCTTCCTAGATAGGACAGGATGGACGATGACATAGGAGGACAATTCCTCGGGAGGATGTACCATGGGTTACATGTGGCCTAAGTGCTTTGGACTTATAATCACCCTCCCTACTCTTCAAATACAGAACTTTCTTACCTGTAGAAGCTCCGTAAATCGTAACCAGGCAAAGACGGCTTTCGTCCACTTCGTTGATCATCGGCACTAATGGCACTTATTGAATTAGTATTCACTGAGATTCCTGTTTGCAGACTACTAGTAATGAAGGACCAAGCTTTTGATACCTATTGACAACCTGATTCAAAGTATGTAGTTCCTAATTGAAAAGGGAATATTTTCAGGAGATATTATTTGAGGCTTCCTACCAACATCAATCATCATCAAACAAAAATGTAGCTGTTTCCTATACTCCTTTCTTCTGGAGTTTCCCACATTTCTGTTTGATGATGGTAAAATAGAAAGCTGAACGAATTTTTACCAAAGAAATTATTCATACATTCATTCAATTTTGTTGTCGCGATCAATTTGAAATCCTGGGAAACATGTTAAAACTTTCATTATTCCCAGTCCATCACTGATTTGAAAACCACTCGGCGATCTCAACGGGATTCTAAATGCGAAAAACGAAAAACGCTGAATCGCATACATTTTTTAGTCGACAAGGTCATCTTGTTGGGCTCTCTCGTCTTTCATATGTGAAAGGCAGCGTATACTGATTTGTTGATATTCTGATAACAGGAGTTTTTCTTGAAAACCCTTCCTGCAGAATTCAAATTCAAATTTCTTGTTAACATTAACAGATTAGATGAGTCTTTAAATAAAGAAAAAATACACATTGAACAATCACATAAACACAGAAATGCATACATGAAAAATAGAATAAAAACAATGAACATAAAAACAAATTGAAAAACGGATTATATAAGAAAAGAGATAACCTGGCATTTCCTTTTCAATGCCAAAGATAAGGCCGACAACTTAGAGAAATCTGGAGTTTATAAACTTAAGTGTCCGGAGTGTAATAGTGTTTATGTGGGACAATGCGGACGAAATTTCCAAAATCGTATGCTGAACATGAACGTTCTTTCAGACTCGGAAAAAATTATTCGACGTTTTCGAACCATTCTTCGGTATGTAACCACAAGTTTCCGAATCTGAACGATACGGAAATTCTGCACTATGCAAGGAAGGGTTGCAAACTCAATTATTTAGAATCTTTGGTAATTTACAAGCATATACATTGCGTTTGCTACCTGTTAAATGATCAAATCGATTTAATTTACTCTCCGGTTTTTAAATTGGCACATCCGCATTGTGAACTGTGAATTCAGGTACTCAATCAAGTACCTGAATGGTATATATTAGCGAATGTAATGAATCATTGTTAGTTTATTGTCTAAGGTTGAAAATGTTCATATAGGACGAAACTGCAGTAACGTTAGTTACAATTAAAAGTGGTAAAAAACATAGATATTTTCATTTATCTTTTTATTATGATCTTCTACCACGTAGTAACGGCTACATCCATCAATTTATTATAATATTCATATGTTGTTAATATTGAACTTCCAATTGATTTTATATTTAGGATACCCTCGTTGTGAAAAAATCAAAAATTCTTTCATCCAAATTTTTCCAAAACAATGCTTCCAAATATTCAACTCGACATGTTTAGTTTAGTCTTCAGATGATATAAGTTCGCACGGATGGTAGAATATTAAAACCGTTATAGGTGCTTGGGGAACAATTCATAACGTAGAAAAAACGTGTAGACTTCATTATTGTCAGGAAGTGGATAAAAAATACTCTGATCATTTATTATAATGGACTGAAGTGAGGTTTTAATATATCTTTATTGAAATTTGGATATTTACAGTTTATTTGCAAGTGATAATCACTCGGGAACGGTTGATTCGATTTCCTACAATAGAAAAGTATTGGATAGAGAATTTCCAGCGTTGAGATATTTTGACAAAACAAAACTGAATTGGTAAAAACACCAGGGTTTCTACGCATCTTACTAAATGATAATCTGGATCAATGGCCTAATGATTATGCCCAAAAAGTATATAGAAGAAGACTGGAAAGGGGTTAGAATAAATGTTAGTAAACAAAAAACAGAATGTAAGTGTTCTTATTTTTTATATTTTTTATCCCGACTATTAAAAAGTTTATTTGAATAATGAATATTTTAATAATCGAACACCTGAATGATATATTAAGATCAACGAGACGTTTACTAACAGTGGTGCTTGTTCTTATGTATTTGGGGTTGTTAACAAATTTTTGGGCATAACGATGACTAACTGCACAAATTGAACATTGTCAGTTCACAAAAAGTTTAAGAAGCATAATGTCCAAAAGAAAGGTCTCGTATTTTTTCAATCCAGACGTTGGAGACTTTTATTATGGACGACATCACCCTATGAAGCCTCACAGGCTCTCAGTTGTGAATAGTTTAATTTTAAGTTATGGTCTTCATAAACATATGCAGATTTACAGGCCTTATAAAGCTACTGTATATGATATGTGTAGATTTCATTCTAACGATTATATAGGTAAGATAATAATTTTAGATGATAGAACCTTTTTGATCTAGTTTGCAAAAGTCTAGACTTCTGAGGGTTGCTGTACTGGTTGATGAAAAAAATTTAACGAATTCTTATTCAAGTAATACAACCTAGATGGGTATATTATACCTTTATATTTTTGAAGGATCTATGGTTTTGATGAGAATTTTTTCATGTGTATTATTGATATATCAAGCAAATGCCCACTACATATGGATAAACTGATTTTTCAATATTTATATTCAGTAACACCCTTTATTATAACAAACAATCTCTAATAGGTTCAATAGAAAAATATCATTTCATGAAAGTGGTGCGAGTTTAAACTCTAAGGTATTTTATATGAAGGATTGTACTAGGTATAAACGAAGTAATAAATAGATGCAAAAAAATTTGTCGAAAGTTTCAAACAGAATTGTTTAATTTTTTTGGCAAACATTTCTATCAAATTGCTGTTTTTACCGTCTGGTCTGAGATTTGTTCCATAATTTTTATTTTTTTCAAGAATTTCTTCAGCAAGTTACTCCACAAAATTCTGAATCTTTTAATAAGCATTTCAAGCAATATAACATAGGTCCCGATTGCCCTGTGTTCCACAACCTTTTTGATTTTTGTTCAATGTATACAGGCGCTTCTCTTGACGGTGCCATGAAATTGAATAACAATGATTGTGACATTGCAATCAACTGGGCAGGTTTGTGTTATCGAATATTCATTCCTTTAATAGCTTGCCAACATATTTATTGAACTTCTAGGAGGTTTGCATCATGCTAAAAAATTTGGGGCTTCAGGTTTTTGCTATGTTAATGACATAGTTATTGCAATTTTGGAATTACTCAAGTACCATCCAAGAGTCTTGTACATCGACATTGATGTTCATCATGGCGATGGTGTTCAGGAAGCTTTTTACGTGACAGACCGAGTTATGACAGTTAGTTTTCACAATTATGGCAATGGTTTCTTCCCTGGTGAGTATTGTTTCTACACATTGTTATGCAAAATGCTATTTTATATTATATTAGTATATGTTTATGTCATAATTTACTGACAAAAACACTGAAATCGATAAACAGAAAATCCATAACAACAGCATATTCAGAAAAGCAGATAATGGGTACACAGTTGTTATTACCATCACCAAGGACATTTATATAGACAAAATACTCCGAGTCCATATGAGTCCACAACTATATTCATTCATTAAAATTCATAAACATCCTGTTAAACCAGCGGTGTCGTTTCTGAAAGCACCATAAAATTCCCAAATTTTTCATAATAACTACAGCCATTTTTGAACGTCATTCAGTATCAAAAACTTTAATAAACCAATAAAAAGCATCTCCAACATTCATCTGCTTCCTGATTCTAAATTAGTTTTGTTCAGTGTTACACATTTATTCTCAAGCATTTCTCCAGAAGATTCTTACAAAGTTTTAGATGGAATACGTCTTTGAAATAATACAAATCCACCAATTCATTCTGAGATATCCTCTCTATTGTCAGTATGTCTTAACCAATATAACATATATAACAACAAAGAAGGCCTCACGATGGGTAATTCTCTATACCAGTGGTCGCCAACCTCTTCAATGTGTTGAGATAATTTTTGGAATAAACAGGGAGCTACCTACACGGAAGCCACGTAACGCAACAAAAATGAAATAATCCTCAGTTAATTTATCATTATATGTATTTACTTTACTATTTAACTGGTAATACATAATACATAGGTACTAATAATAAACTAATAACAAAATAACTAATTTTACTAGTACGTACTTGTTCATAGCTACATGCCTACCTATCAAACGAAGGTGTTTGAAAAATAAACACAAACTTTTATCCAGCCACAACGGCATGTCACGTATGATTTGAAAATAGTTAATAATAACAACAAAAAGTAACGCACTATCATGAACATAAACATTGAAAAATAAAAAAGCACGTTCAATGAGAAGGCTGACACTCAAACTCATCGATAATTTTTTTAAAGTTTGCAGTATAATTTGATGCAGCCATTCGAATACAAGTATCCAAATGTTGATTCATCCAGTTGAAATGAAAAATAAACACAGTTATCTAAGTCAGTTCTTAACTGTACGAAAATATCATTTCTCATTACTTCTACACGACTCATCACTGTATTAGCAGAAAGTTGCATAGATTTTATAGCTGAAACTATCCCGTCTTCATTTCTAATGTTGGAGACCGAAATATTACATAACAAACACACATTTTTATTATTAGCTTCTGTGAAAAATTATCGTTTTACCCATTCCGAATGAAAGTGGTATGTCTTTACCTTCTAACAACTGCTTGCCATAATAATATTTTTGTTGATCTCTACCAACCCAACATCTGGACGTTGATTACGCGTTCATTTTTAAACTAAGCGCAATGTCGCCGCGCCGTGCGTATTTATCCCGTTCAAAGCAATCCAGATCGTTCTCAAACACTAATGCGCTGGTCCGGCTGATCGGTTCTATCCGATTCTAGCTTGATGGGGTCAGCGGCAGATCGCTTACCGTAACGTTGCCGCTGTTTATCTTTAATATTATGACAATTAGATTTTTTTGTGGAATTTTCGAAAGCTTCTCTGATTTTTGCAGTTTGTATTTTTTAAATTGAAATCGTTGTGAGAGCTACCAGAATTGCCTCCCCGAGCTACCGGTAGCTCGCGATCGACAGGTTGGCGACCACTGGTTTAGAGGTTAAACTCAGTGCACCTAAAACTTCACTGTTTGAAAACTTTCTCATCTGGAGAACTACATATATATGAAATAAACTTCTTGAGAATGTTTTTCCGAATGAATTTAATCTCCAGCAATTCAAATCCAATGTTATCGCTACTTCTGCGCAGACAGCGCTCTGTAGTGCTTGTGTTTTGTTCTTAAAAAAAATTAGAAGTCATGCCCACTTTTCATGAAGTACGCATTGTGGTATTGAAATTTCTATAGATAGATAAACACTTTCTTCAATCAAATGTGTTTCCCAAAAATTAATATAAATCTCTTTTTTTAATTTTATTCAAACTCAATTACATCTTGTAATTTGTCCCAATGATATCGTTCATTTCCAGAACGGCTTCTGAATTTGAAGAAGCAAAATTATAACAAAAATAGATATGTTTCTATAAAATATTTGAGAAAAAAGGAGCGAAATCAAAATTACATTTCATTCTAATATTCTGTCAATATCAATGCAGGAGCTTGGGTTGGGTTATGTTGAAAGGGAGTGGGTATATTTGTTCCTTCACCGCAACCCGCAAAGGTTCATTGTGGCAAACACCTATTCACACTCCACCAGTTTCTTAATGAAGCCGATTAGTTTATATGGTGAGTGGTATTTCAGGTCAGATGGTAAGAGTGGGCTCTGCCGAAGCCTGAAAATCGGATTCGGTCTCCAGCAGGGCAGACACGAAGTATGTGCTCTGACGTTTCTTCATTTTCAAAACAGAGACCAGATACACTGTCTTTCGACAGTCCAAGTCTTTGCATATCATGATTCAGACGGCAGTGACCTGTGAGGAGGTCTGTTAGACATCGTAGTTCATCCCTACTGTAGTCCAACAAATGGTTGGTATAAAGATTTGAAGGGTGTAAGCCAATCTGCCATAAGTCTTTAAATCCTCTTGCCAATTAGGTGTTCAATCTCTATTTGGCAAAGCCTAAAGAATGCAGGAGGTTACATTTTCTCTATTTCATTTATATTATTCTATTCTCAATATCATTATTTTCATTATTTTGTAGTTAGTAATCAATTTGAAAAGTATCGTTTCTATCATGGCTATTTTTGAATGGAATCTCACTGAAAGTTCTTCCGCTAATCCTCCAGTTATGGATATCTGCCATTATATGAAGCAGACTGTTCTCCCAAATCCTGTTATTTTTCATTTCGGGATTCACTCACTCAGAAACTTATTTACGGAGCTTAACAGATACATTTCGGAATTCATGAAATAACATGACAGACTAATCCTCTTAGAAATAATGCCGGCTGACGGCATTAACATCGGGACATGGACGAGGATTGGGAGTGGCTATAAATCAGAAGCAAATCGACATTGAACTAACCACGATAACACTATCCTTGCCTTCGTCTACAGCATAGGGGCGGACATACGGACATTCCGGCCAAAAATGACCCAAAACGACTTTCTGATAGGAGGTTCATATACCATGAGGGCGATAAGTGAATCGATTTTGGTCAGAGACTCATAATAGAGGGTTATCGACAACATATTCTGCAACAATAAGCGAGTCGGTAAGAAGAGAACCCGATTATTTTTGCAATAGACGATTTCAAAAAAATCATTGATATTTTGAACAGACTTGAGAATTTTTCGATTGGATACAGTTGAATTTCTCTTTATTCACTTAAGGGAAATAATGAGGTTTATTCACAGTAAACAACATATAATTACATGAAAAAGTTCATTTGAAAAATACAGTAACTCATTAAATCAGTAAATTGATAGATGTAGCCGTTACTACGTGGTAGGAGATAATGTAAAGAGAAATGGAAATTTCTATGTTTTATACCACTTTTAATTGAAAGTGGTATAAAACATAAAAATTTTCATTTCTCTTTTCATCATTAAATTAGGGTAAGTGGTGAATAAACAAGGAAAAAACACAGAAGTAGCTGCAAAACCTAATTGTATATGAAGGCAGTAACAAAATGAGTTAAATATAAGAGTACAATTGACATAATCGATAAAAAATGTAATATCGAACACCTACGTATCAAAACAACTAAAACACTAATAATCACATTCTAATTCTAAGCTTTTTTTCTCAAATCACTTACATTTAAGTCACAATCCGGTTAATTTTACATTTTCCGGGTAACTTCGTTTAATTCTGGATAACACGACATATAGACACAGATACTTGTAATCAGTTGTAATAGGTATAATTCAGTTTTGTTTTGTCTCTATAATTTTTACTTGAAAATTGTATTGATTGTGGGTCTATTACAGACAATCCACTTTTTTATTTTCTTTTTGAATTACTCATCAACACCTATTCTTTAGCTCATTTGGTAACAAACTATATATTCTTGGAGCAAGGTAATTTGTACTCCGTTGACCTATACATTTTTCACTTCTGGGAAAGAAAATTGCATCAGCTCTTCTGGTATTGTAAGAATGTTCATGAGGGGTGAGTTGAATTTTATTAGCTTTGACATAAAGTAAAATTTTATTAACAAATATTT
>WOGP01006395.1:0-12410 GCA_015342065.1 Leptinotarsa undecemlineata | reverse complement strand
CCACTATATGCAAAATACTCAGCCATGAATACAGTTAAATCGTAAAAGAGAAATGAAACTTTCTATGTTTTTTACCACTTTTATTTGTAACTAACGTTACTGCAGTTTCGTCTTATAAGGACATTTTCAAACTCATATAATAACGTTAGTTACAAATAAAAGTGGTGAAAAACATAGAAATTTTCATTTCTCTTTTTCATTATGATTTCCTACTACGCCGTAACGGCTACATCCCTCAATTTACAATTAAATAGGATTATTTTTTTTACAATGCACATTCAACAATATCTGTCAAATTCTTATAAATATTGATACAATTGTCATTTCATGTATTCATTATAGATGAACTTTGTCTCTTACAATAAGTAATTGGGACGAATTGTTAAAAAGTTATCACGATAAGGCTAACTTGACGCAACACAGTAAGCCATTACGCATCGCATCTACTGTAAGACGACGGAGGACGATGCGCGGGAGTAGAGGGGCGGTCTAAGCAATGAAGCGCTATCGCCGAGAACGCGACCTGAACGCGGGCAGTCACGTAAGGGCAGTTGTCTTGAAGGTTGTGTTATAGTTTTGCGATTTTCTTCATAGGTAACATAATTCGATTCTCGAAGCTATTCATTACTTAGTACAGTTGGCATATTTTCTCAGTTGCTGTATTTTTTGAGTAAAACTATCAATTACTAGCTATTGCTCGCTCTTATATTAATGTACAGTCGAAGCTATTGAACGTAGAATCTTGAAATATGCAGGTAGGTTGTTTGTATAGCGTAAATTAGCATCAAGATAGGGAATCAGTAAAATGGTGGTTCAAAGATCGTAATGTATTTCGTCAGATTTGAAGTTGGAAACCTGAAGATTTGGGTTAATAAAAATATTGTAACTATATGTTTAAAATGGTCGGTCAAGAAACTTAATGTGACAAACCAAATTCTACGCGATACCTTTCAACTGACATGGTGAAAAGAAATACCTAAAAATAAAAATTGTAAGGTTATATGTAACCTTCTGGACAAAGAGTTTCATTCAGATCTTTTTATATTTCATCAAAAACTGTCTTACATCTATTTGGATTTATTGAAAATATAAGATTTCAAAAATCGTATGGGGAATATTCCTAGTAGAAAACCAGTTTTGGGAAAGGATCGTTTTGTTTTTATACTACTCCATCGCTTACTTCCTTTTTGCTGAAAGTTTTCCAGATTTTTGTATAAAGATGGAAAAGTAGAAAGCCAAAACCTTTTTTTAATGAAATTTTTTTATCTGATCATTTCCATTACTGAGTAACACCACTGATATTGAAGTAGCTGGCCAAGAAAGATTTTGAAGACATTTGATACCTAAACAATACCTACTCAATATAGATAATAAATAATCAACAGATGGTATAGTCTTTCATTATTTGTGACTAAAAGTGTGAGTAGCCATTCATAATATAATATTTGATGTGACTTTGATGTGGTCATTTCTGATTTCTGCGAGCTGATACCTGTAAAAAAATATCATTTGCTGACTCAGGACACTTATCCGAAGGTATGTACAAGTACTTTTTTCATTTGGTTGTACTATTTTTCAACAGCATGAAAAATAGTACAACAATTTTTGCACTGTTATGGAACATGTATTGAATACTCATAATCAGTTTAATATTTGTGGGTCTACTTTCAAAACCGGGTTTTCGTAGTGAATCACGTACTGAAACTTCATTCTTAACATTATTATATTTATATAGCCCCCTTATCACAATTGAAACCACCTAAAGACTACTAGGACACGCCCAAAGACGCCATTGTATGGCGAAACATGTGTTGTGTTTTTGTAAAACTGTTTGGTGAAAATATAACAATAATGTGTTTTTTGAATACATTTACTAAACTTTTATATACCTTAAAAGAGAAATGAAAATTTCTATGTTTTTACCACTTTTATTTCAAACTAACATTACTGCAGCTTCGTCCTATACGGACATTTTCAAACTTACACAATGAACTAACAATGATTCATTACATTCGCCAATATATACCATTCAGGAATTGATTGAAAAAATATGCCAACGAATTATGTTTCCTATAAAGAAAATCGCAAAACTATAATACAACCTTGAAGACGTCTGCCCTTACGCGACTGCCCGCGTTCGGGTCTTCTTGTGATGACTGGACTGATTCCTCCAAGAGATGACTATTTATGGGTCGTTCGAGTACTTCAACTTCACTTTCACTATCCCCGCTTTCCATATTTCGCTTCACTGGTTTAGTGGAAGATGACCGTTTGGCGTGAGTTGACCATCTTTCACTTGAAGATGGGTTTCCTTACGTTACGTATCTTTATGCTGGTTTGGCTGAATACGTTGTTGGACAACATGTATGCGGCTTCCTAAAATTTTTTCCTAAACCAATGTTTCTCTGTGTGTATGATCTCAGCTTGGGACCACTCGATTTTGTGTTGATGGGTCCAAATATGGTCTGCTATTCCTGATTTGCTTGTTTCCCCTCGCTGTATGTGTTTCTTGTGCTCGGCAATGCGAACGTTCAATGGCTCTTAGTTTCACCAATATAGGATTTTCCGCACTCACAGGGTATCCGGTAAATGCAATTCTTGGAATCTCAGTCCGCGTTTGGTGGCCTGGTTTTCGTGAGGCTGCTACGGATAGTGTTACCGGATCTGAAGCAGGTTCTTATGTTGTATTTGGAACCAATTCTTCTTATCCTCTCCGATAATCCTCTGATTTAGGGGAGTGCCAGCACTGGTTGTGACGGATTCTCTTCCTTGCGAGTCTTTTAGTCAAAGTCTTTTCCACCATCGCTTTGGAGTAGCCATTCTGTTGAAGATCATTTTTGACGATGTCTAACTCCTTCTCGAGACCTTTCTTCGTATTATTATTATCTTTCATTTCAGGTTTATGCTTAATATAATTTTTATTTTCAGCTATTCTTTTTTTATTCTTCTCTTTCAGGTGTCTCAGAGATTTCAAATCATTTTATATATTAGACAATGGAAGTCCGAACTAGTGAATTCATCATGAAACATTGTCAATCACTTTCGAACAAATAGTCTTTATGAATTCCTCCCCTGTTCTCCAATGCACGAGCCGTCACTGGACAACACCAACACGAAACGACTGATTTCGAATCATTGTAGAATCATAGTAGACAATGGAAATACGAACTAATAAAATTCACAAAGAGCAACAGTTTTATATATAAAAGACTCTGTGTAATAAAATAAAATTCACAAAGAGTAACAGTTTTATATACCTATAAAAGACTGATATTTTTACTACGTAAATTGGTCATATACTAGAACGATAGATCCTCTTAAAAATGTTTTATCTCTCTTGATTATTGTCAACTCTTCTAACTAGAGTAAAACGGCGGAATATGGCAACTTAAATTTTGAACGCTCACATTCTAACAAGTAACCAAGTTAGCCGCAGGACAATGCCGTCAACTTAGAGCGTATATATCTCAATGTGACGTGAAATGCTCGTTACCGTATTCCCACTGACAAATATGTTACGTACAGAAATGTCGAATAAGCTTCAATTTCCAATAATATGTAAATTAGAATAAAAAAATTCTGATTGCCCAACAATAAAGGCTGAAAATGACATACCTACTTTAGAGTGGCTGTTTTTTTTAGCTATCTCCGATAACGGAGTGCAATTCTCGCAGAATCTGTCAGATTGAGTACAGATTTTGTGGACCCATGGAAAACATCGTACTCATTCAAGCCAGTCGCACTTGGGACCTTTTATCTCCAAAAAATGTCCGTCGCATGTTGGGCAAATATCTAAATTATCAAACTCAATTTCTGAATCATCGCTTTCCTTCGTTACTGTTTCGGTTTTCGATGAACTGGACCTATGACTCTTCTGCATTGAGATAGTTCGCTTCTGTTTGAATTGTCGTTGTCATTTATTGGTTCTCATTCTGGGAAATTTCTTCAAATCTTCTTCGTATTGCTTCTCTTTTCTTTTTTCCTTTTCCTTGTTTCTTTGATTAATTTATTTTTTCTTTCATTTTTGCTATTTTGTAACGAATTGCTTCGAGTGAAATTAGCACTTTCAGCATGTTGTTTTCGATTACCTCAATTGTTACTTGGTACTGGTTCTATGCAAGGAACCGGCAGAATTTTTTCGAATGTATTTCTGTTTTCACGAACATTAGTTGCAATAACATCTTGTCTGTAGATATTTGGAAAGCTATTTTCATTTTGCTCCTCGATGACATGTTGTTCTGGATGAAGATCATCTGAAACTTGTGCTGCATCGTCAAGGACAAATGCATAATCATGAATCTGGTCGGGATTAAACGGAAAAATTCCACATGTTCTGAACCCGGCTGAAGTGGCTGAAGCCAAGGTGTGCTGTGACTAGGCAAACAAAATGAAATCACATCATTCGCCGTCGCATAATCTAACAATTCGACATTCGAACAGTGAGAAGAATGGCCATCCAAAATCAGTAAAACCTTACCGGCTCCTTTTCTCGGAACAAAGAATTCTCGAATCCATTTGAAAAAAACAGATGTAATGTAGGCAGATTTTGCGCCCATAACAACTTCACCACCGACTGGTAGACCATCTTCAAATTCTGATTTTTTATTTTCTCCCTTAAATATTCAACGATGTGGTAGAAAACTGCCCTTTGCGTTTATACAGGCAATAACAGAGGTCGTTTTCCCCTTCTCAGCACTCGAAAAATCAACCGTCTTAGCGCCTTCATTTGTCCCAACTTTTCCGGGATTATTATTCAACTGCAATCCTGATTCATCAAGGTTGAATATTTTCTGTGGGTTATTCAACAAACTATTTTCTTTCAAAACATTTTCTAGTAATTCGAAATATTTAGCATATTCTTGTCTTGTCATTCCCTTAGCACTGGCGGTGGATAGTCCTTGAGCTTTACGTACACCCAGCTCAGGATGTCTTTTCATAAATGACAAAAACCAGTCCTGTACTGCCATTTTTCTCCCATTATTGAAATTGTGTGAAATATTTTGTTGGATAGCAAAAGAATACACATTTTTTTATATCTCGAACTGATAAAGCAAACCCATGGGACATGTTTACTATGTGTCCAGATAAAGTAGATTCTTGTTCAAAAGTGAGACAGCTTTTGCGGCCTAGGGGAATTTTCTTTAAATTTCCTGATTCCTTTCTTCTCATTATAGTTCTGACCGGAACTTTATAAATTCGACTTATTTCTCGTACTGACCCTCTGCCATTGAGAATGTCCCTAACTGCATTTTGAAGGTCTTCTTCTAACCACTGGCCTCTTAGATTTCTTCGGACATAAGAAGGTGGCATTGTTTCAATCTGGAATGAAAAATGCAATAATCTACTCCATCCATTACATCGAATAATGAAATGAGATAATATGCCGCACCACCATTTCATGAGGCATATTACCCCAAAGTACGAGAGACTAATTGAAACTGAAAATCACAAAGCGCGCGTAAATGAATGGAACGTAACAAATGGCAACAGTTAGGTTAGAAGCCTTGTTTACAACAATAATATTTGAATCTGATCATCAATACTTGATCCAAAAATGTCTTCCAAAATTCGGTTTACAATTTTTTTCTGAGGTTTACTTATCGGTTTAATGACACCATTCACAAAATTGTATCAATAAAAAATTAAAACATTTGTAGGAGTGGTGCATTCTAAAAATGATAACAGGTGAATAGTGCTGCGGCGGCGTCAACTTTCCGTACCTACTAGCCAGAAGCGAAGTGAGGCGTATTACCCGACGCGGCATATTTCCCCGCTTAACTCTACATGGTAATTTCTGTGGAGATGGCCCTAGTTACTTTAAAACTCTACTATGAAGGAATTATAAGGAATAAAACATTAATTGAAACAAAAAATCAAACTTTACTTTTTTTTTATTAAATATTAACAATAAATCACATTGACAAATGCAATACAAAATGTAATTTCAAACTTATAAACAAATTAGGGCTGGCCATCTGTTCCAGCATGTCCGGGAGTGATAGCCGTAGCAGTCTGCTATGGCCGGAGATGGCCAATACTTTTTTGCCTTTCCCTTTGTCCTTGAGATCTTTTAGCTCCTTTTTTTTTCTATTACCGCAGTATGCACACATGTCCTCAAACTCGGTGCAGTTTTCATGTACCCAGAACATTCAAATTTAACCAAACTTTATCCTATTTTCTATCAGTTGTATCTTATAACCTCTATAGTTATCTTTCTCTCTGTCTTTAATTTCACTTTCAGAGGTATCATTGAAAACGATGGAAATTTCTTCGCAGCTGCTATCAGACAACCTACGAATTACTTTTCCTTTCTTAACAATTTTTCCCCTCAAGTTTAGCAGTCTTAGTGTTTGTTTTTATTATTTTTGGTTTTTTGACTCTCGACCCTATTTTCTTTTTCATTTTCTTTCATTTTACGTTTTTCAATATGGTCTTCAGATGTCAAAAAAAATGCTTACCAACTTGTTTCGCTCGTATAGTTTAACAGGCAGTGGAGACACTTCGTTAAGTACTCTTGTTGGTGTTGGTTGATCCACCCTCTGGATGGATGTACTTGCGCCTGGATCTGAAATTAATTGGGCCTGCTCTGCATGACCGATATTTCTTTCAACAGGTTGCTCAATGTTCTCACTAGAGGCGTACTCCGGAATAGCTCCTACATTCAGAGGGAAAACTCCTGCTGTCCTAAATCCTGATATTCCATTTCCACTTGTCGCTGATTTTTCCCAGGCTTGGTATAAAAAGAAGCCAAATTGTTGTCTTAGACGACGTCCAGGGTGCTGTTTCATCCATAACCTGCAGGAAGGCAGGTAATGGAATGTCTGTGACGGCATTAAGAGTAAGATGATGTCATTATCATTAGCAAACTCTAGCCTTATAACTGAATTGCAGTGTGTAATGACCGTCCTACAGAAAGAACACTTTGCCATATGGTTTTCGAAGCAAGAAATGCGATTTCATCCATTTGATAAATATGTCGGAGGTTAGAGTAAAGCGGGCAAACATGCCGCCTCGGGTAATATGCCTCACTTCGCTTCTGGCCTGGCTAGTACGGAAGGTTGACGCTGCCGCAGCACTAGTCACCTGTTATCATTTGTAGAATGCACCACTCCTACAATTGTTTTTTTGTTTCATTGATACAATTTCGTGAATGGTGCCATTAAACCGGTAAGTAAACCTCAGAAAAAAATTGTAAACCGAATTTTGGAAGATATTTTTGGATCAAGTATTGATGATCAGATTTAAATATCATTATTGTGGTAAACAAGGCTTCTAACCTAACTTTAGCCATTTGTTACGTTTAATTCATTTATGCAGGCTTTGTGATTTTTAGTTTCAGTTATTCTCTCGTACTTTGGGGTAATATGCCTCATATCATTATTTGATGTAGAGGATGGAGTAGATTATAGAATTTTTTATCCCAGATTGAAACAATGCCACGTTCTTATGTCCAAAGAAATCTAAGAGACCAGTGGTTAGAAGAAGACATTCAGAATGCAGTTAGGGACATTCTCAATGGTAGAGGGTCAGTTCGAGAACTAAGTCAAATTCATAAAGTTCCGGTCAGAACTATGATGAGAAGAAAGGAATCAGGAAATTTGAAGAAAATTTCTCTAGGCCGCAAAATCTGTCTTACTTTTGAACAAGAATCTAGTTTATCTAGATACATAGTGAACATGGCATCGCATGGTTTCGCTTTATCAGCTCGAGATATAAAAAAATTGCGTATTCCTTTGCTATCCAACAAAATATTTCACATAATTTTAATAATGAGAGAAAAATGGCAGCACAGGACTGGTTTTTGTCATTTATGAAAATATATCCTGAGTTGGCTGTACGTAAAGCTCAAGGACTATCCACCGCCAGAGCTAAGGCAATGACCAGACAAGAATATGCTAAATATTTCGAATTCCTAGAAAACGTTTTGAAAGAAAATAGTTTGTTGAAAAACCCAAAGAAAATCTTCAACCTTGATGAATCAGGATTGCAGCTAAATAATAATCCCGAAAAAGTTGTGACAAATGAAGGCGCTAAGATGGTTAATTATATTACGAGTGCTGAGAAGGGGGAAACGATCTCTGTTATTGCATGTTCAAACGCAAAGGGCAGTTTTCTACCTCCTTGTTGCATATTTAAGGGAAAAAATAAAAAAGCAAAATTTGAAGATGGTCTACTGGTCGGTGGTGAAGTTATTATGGGCGCAAAATATGCCTATATTACATCTGATATTTTTTTCCAATGGATTCGAGAATTCTTTGTTCAGAGAAAAGGAGCCGATAGGGTTTTACTGATTTTGGATGGCATTCTTCTCACTGTTCGAATGTCGAATTGTTAGATTATGCGACAGCGAATGATGTGATTTCATTTTGTCATTTTTCAAGCCCCTGAAAACTTATTGGGCTCAAACCTGTCAAAAGTGGGTTCACAACAATCCAGGTCGGAAACTAGGCCGTTTACAGTTCGCTTCACTTTTAAATATTGTCTGGTGTAAGGCAGCAACTATTCAAAATGGGATATCCGGGTTCAGAACATGTGGAATTTTTCCGTTTAATCCCGACCAGATTCATGATTATCCATTTGTCCTTGATAATGTAGCACAAGTTTGAGAGGATCTTCATCCAGAACAACATGTCATCTAGGAGCGAAATGAAAATAGCTTTCCAAATATCTACAGACAAGATGTTATTGCAACTAATGTTCGTGAAAACAGATATCCATTCGAAAAAATTCTGCCGTTTCCTCGTATAGAGGACCAAGTAACAATAGAGGTCATCGAAAACAACATGCTGAAGTGCTAATTTCACTCGAAACAATTTGTTACAAAAAAGCAAAAAGAAAAGAAAAAATAAATGAATCAAAGAAACAGGAAAAAAGAAAAGAGAAGCAAGACCAAGAAGGTCTGAAGAAATTTCCCTGAATGAGAACAAAGCATTGACAACGAAATTTAAACAGAAGCGAACTATCTCAATGCAGAAGAGTCGTAGGTCCAGTTTATCGGACACCGAAACAGAGGTAGTAACGAAGGAAAGCGATGATTCAGAAACGAGTTTGATAATTCAGATATTTGACCAACATGCGACGGACAGTTTTTGGACAAAAAGGGTCCCAAGTGCGACTTGGGACGGAGTCAACAACAGGAGCCAACCGCACATTTGTGTTTAAATACTGGACCCGGATGTCATGCAGGTAGCTATAGCTGCCAACGTGGTTATGTTAGATGTAGCATGGGAATTCTAGGTCTGCTAACTGGAACCACAAATGTGCGGTTGGCTCCTGTTGTTGACTCCGTGCATATGTGTTGTTTCCTGCTTTCGGCAAACAAGTGTTGCTATTTTTACACTTGGTTGCACTGCGCTGATGTGGCCAATAGTCAGAAACACTGTCCGCGGTTTGCCCCAATTTTGGAATGTTGTGTCCAATAATTGTTTCACTTTTGATGTGTATTTCATACACACTCAATAAAATCTCTCTCTCTCTTTCTCTCTCTCTCTCTCTCTCTCTCTCTCTCTCTCTCTCTCTCTAATGCACACCGGAGGCATAAAATTATCCTCGGCATTACAACAACCAATTACCGTTATCGTTTCTCCTTTTTCTGTAGAGGTTGACATAGCTTCAGCCTTGGTATATTTTTCAACCAAAACATGAACTGGTCGATTATTTAACTGCAACCCGGATTCGTTCGTGTTATAAATATGGCCAGGTTTGTGTATTAGCTCATTATCACTGAGAGTTTTCCCAAGCCTTTCAAAATAGGCGTTTACCTCTGATTTATTCAGCCCTTGACTTCTAGAGTATGACACCACTTCTGATTTCCTCAATGAAATATCGGAATTTCTTTTCAGAAACATTTTCACCCAATCATAGCCCGCCTTTTCAGAATGTTTTACAGAATTTATGTTTAATTTCTAATTGCTCAGCAAACTTGAATGCAATTCTTAAATCATTTAAAGTCAAAGGAAAGCCTCTTGACTGCATGTCTTTTATATGCTTGCTCAGTCTTTTTCATTATCTGTTCCGAATGTAGATTACAGTCCCATAGATCCTTTAGTGTGGTTATTTAGTTTAAACCTTCTTTCAAATGTTTTTTTTGGTATTTTATAGATAAAAGGCGCCCTATAAATCATCAGCATCTTTCAATTATGTACTTCTTCCATAGCATTTTTTTAATCTTTTTCGCTCCATTCACCTCGACCACCAGTCACCTTCCGTACGTATTGGTTTGGCATCTATAGAAAATATTGAAAAAAATCAAAATTAGGAAATACAATTTCATGGCTACCTCTCCCGTGAAATCTTTGGCTATCTCTCCTAATTGTCCGGGTGAGATAGCCACATTAGGTAATTAAAGCCATTTCTCAGGTTAGTGGGTAATTTTGAGGTTAGAACACTGGAGAAGTTTATTACTTCACTAGGGAAGCACGAAAACGGACATAACTTTCAAAATCTTTTTGTAATTACCTAATATGTTAACCCCAGTACTTAATTCGCATGCATGATAAAAAAAACAAAGTCAAATTACTCACCACTTCATTATTTTTTCGACAAATAATCCACTGACGGTTGTTACCCGTACCGATGCGAACCGAACTAAACGATGACTAGCGCCATCTATTGATTATTACTTGAACTTTTTTCTATTGGCCAACTCTCTCGTACGGCCGTCTCTCCCGGAATTACTGAAATAGTCAATTAGTCATAAGTTTTATTTATATCACATAAATAATTAAGTCGACCAGTACTTCTGTCATTCTCTATTTATTTGAACTTTCTCCCTGAAATGTTTTTCTTGAAAGAATTATTATCATTAATATTATTAAAGAATCAAAATAGTTGCGATATCTTTGGTAGAAAAGATTATAAACAATATTCAAACAACCAATTGTAATGTTATAATAAGAAGTTTTTGGAATTTTTGTGCACCTGCTAATAATAATGATTATTAATCGATTAAAATGAAAACCCTGTAGGTATGTCCAATTGACTATACGTCAATAAGTGATCAATTAACAATTCCGCAACTTAAATTTGACTGTACTATATCTACGTTCTGTACAGACGTGCGCCAGGTCGATATTCAACTATAGATATCAAATGCAATGTTTTTCGAACGCTTGATATTGGAGGAGTGTTGAAACGAGAATTCTTAATCTTCGCCATGTGAGTCATAGAAATTAAGAAAATCAGCAAACAATAATAACAAAACTTTACCCAAAATTCCAGTAAGCTGAAAGTACCTATTTTTGAAGAAAGTTTGAAATTTAATGCTGGATCAAAAGTGTAAGGTGACTCAGGGTTAAACGTTAAATCGTGTGATATTTATGTAAGCATGACCATATCCATGCCTACAAAGTTCTTCTTTGAATTCCACCCTCCACAAAATGTGATCAACTTTGTAGTTTTCAATGAATTGAGTGAATTCATAATGTGTGTAATATTGTACAGTAGGTCAGTTACATTTCTACAATTGAAAGGGTTATATTTTTAGGAGTGACAAATTTTTTGTGAAAGAAAGTTTTTGGCTTCCAGGTCCAGGTAAGAAAACGATTATAAATTGTTCTCTTAATGAATAAGTGTCAAGAAATGCGTACTATTACAGAGGATGTAATTTGGCGCAATATTCTGAAACTGTCAAATCCTCTGCCTTCTGGAGCATGTACCCTATGTTGAAAAGTACCATTTTAGTGAACATAGCCACTTTCCCAAAGATTAAAGTATTTCTTAAAAGGAAGAATGCTGGTTATGAAGTGGGAAAATCCGTCTTTAACAACGAGCAGATAAACAAATTCATTAGGGAAGCGAATGATGAAACATATCTAATATTAAAGATAAGTTTAACAAAATATCACTAATGTAGGATACAAAAGTATGAACTTGATTTGCTCTATTTTTAGGTAGTAACCATAATTGGGTAGCCAGTGCGTGTAGACGGAAGGAACTAACAATGATGTCAATTGATCTAATAAATAACAAGGAAGACATTTCGCAAACACTTATTGAGAGAACTTTATTTGTAATTGGTCAAAAAAACCTACTGTTATACAGGGTTTGACATAGGTACGTTAAAATATTCAAGTGACGTAGTCCTGAGACAATTCTAAAATGAATAGTCTATATAATAATAATAATAACAGGTCTTCATCTTGCATTTGCTCAGATGCCTTGCGGTACTCGACAGCATAGTGAGATGCATCGAACAACTGATACCACTTTGGCGAACTCGCTTCACCATAACATCTGGTCAAGCAAGAGTACAAACGGGGTGGGTCACTTTCAGAAGGGGATTATTTCAGGGTGACTCCCTCAGTCCCCTTCTCTTCTGCATCTCACTATTGCCATTATCCGTTGCGCTCAGAAATACTCGAGGGTATAACTGTGGCACCCCCGGAAACCGGAGGCACAAGGTCACCCAT
>WOGP01006394.1:0-12410 GCA_015342065.1 Leptinotarsa undecemlineata | reverse complement strand
TTCCATTCACAGTGATAAGGCGACAACCGAAAAATCGATATTTCTTCAGTCTTCACCATCTCATCGGTGACATACCTACCTGGGAAATTTTGACTTATGACATTCAGCCAAGTTGAGCCCCGGTTTCAGCATGGTTGATTCGAAAGGAATAGCTTTCATTTGTAACCATTTGGTAACATCTGCCTTCCTCCAACACGATGTTGGCAGCTTCTTGACTCGTCTATTACTACTACAAGTTTAACAAGTATGTGTTAAACCATACTTCGAAACTGTGACCTCCATTTCTTGATGATAACCCTCATTTTTCTTCGATTCAAACAGCATCAATCCATATTTCACGTCTCCCTCACTGCTGTCTATGTGAGTGATGATCACAGGACGATCGTTTTCCACTAGAATTTTTGAGCCAGTGTACCAACCTTCCATGAAGGCTTGTCTTCCACTTTCGATGTTCTTGCTAAACTTTCGAGACGCTATTACCCATGTTTCATCTAAATAAAAAATAGATTCACTAAGTTTTCTGGTTTCCTTTATGTCTCTTGAATAGTTTCTTCTCCATTCAACAATATCTTCTATTAACATGCTCTTTCTATCTTGTTTTCCAAAAGTGAAATTCAGCTCTATCTTCCATATCAGAAAATCACTGTCTTCAAGAATAACTGACAAAACTTTATTCAATGTAGGTATTTTGTTTTTTATGTAAAGAAAGTGTACAGTTCTCCTTTAAGAATTCTTGACATCTTCATCGAAAACCAAACACTTTCTTCGAGTGGATACTTTAGGCTCCAAAAAGTTATATTGTTTTCCTTGAGTTCCTCAAGAATTCTAAAAATTGTCGATCTATTGACACCGGTCATACTTTCTCCTCACTATTTATTTCGGCTAAATATTGTATTCTCAAAGAATTATAAACATTCATAACAATTGTTTTCTTATTTATATTTAATGCTGACCGTTTTGGACGTTTCACGGTCCCCGAATAACTAGCTTCTATGGTATGTAACAACGAGCTCTCGAAGTAAACCGAACATTATCACGACTAACCCCTATACCATGGCCTTGAAACTTCCAATAGAAAATAATGTAAACACATTTTTTATGGAAAAGCCAAATCGATCATATTGATTGGTGTAGTATGCCTGTTGACAGTATCATTCAAAGGAATATATATTTATTCCGCCTTCAAAAAACAATGTTTTTTCAATCTCCTGCTGTAGTTTCTCTCATTTCTGGACAGACTATAACAACCTTTTCGTAGATGGGTAAAACTGCATTTATTTCATACAGATTATTTCTCAACATATAATAACTTTACTTTTCAGGAGCATCTCCCCTGCATGTTTCTATCATTTTCGGAAATACCAGCATTGTGAGATATCTCGCTGGTAGATTTCCGGAAACTGTTCAAGTACTGGATGAAAATGACAGAACCCCACTTCATTATGCAGCTGTTCTCGGAGATAACGGCCATTATTACAACCTCCTAGTTCACTTGGGAGCTGACGTGCGTTTGGAAGACAAAGTGAGTCGAATTTAGGGAGTGAATATCTTAGACAGACTGGGTGCTGATCTCTGTATCTTTCATTTTCGAGACAGAAAGTTGAAATCATCTGAAGGTGAAAACTTTCACGATTTTTTCCGGAAACACATACGAAAACATATATATCCAAAGTTCTGTGAAATATTATTCAAAAGAATATTAATATATGTGATAGTCTAAATATAATATTTACTGATTTCAAATTTCAAAGAAATGTAAGAGAAAATGGTAGATTGAACACTGACAATTGAAATACACTGTTTTTCTCTGTTTCTCAGTAACTTGTATAGTACTGAAAAACACTGTATTCATAATAGAACATTAGACATCACTTTTTTGAATTACTACAGACCTCATCACTGACTAACTTTTGAAAAATTCTCGTTTATCGAAGGTTGGATCATCAATAAAAATTTTGTAGCAAACATACTCATATTACAATATTACATAATTGTTCTGTACATAGTAGGTAATTTTTGAATAAACATTTCCACTATTCGCATCTTACATTCATGTTTATGAAGATATGCTCAATACACTTGACGATTATATCCTTGGTATGCAATCATTTAACCTGAATTGCAAGCTACAAAAGAAATTATTTTCTATTGAAGATGAAGACTGATCAAGAAGGCTAATTTCTGAATATTTCCTATGAACGTATACATCATACACATAAATTTAGACATGAGAATATGTTTGCAAAATATGCAAACTTAAGTAGTATTGTTACTGTAAATGAATGTTGGTTATATTTCAACGATCCAGATTTAATCAAGATAGTCGTTTCATCTGGTACTCGACGCTTCAACGCTTATACGAAACTTACGTAACCCGGTACTAAAATTTTAAACAGAAATAAAATTTGTCCGATGTCTATGTCGTGGAGAGATACATACTTCACCAAATAAATACTTCGAAGAACCTCTCAGGGGCTTTGCTCGCGAGATCGAACTGTTATTACGTCAATTTAGTTTTAAACGATAACAGTCTCAGACGAAGATTCATTACAAGCGGTGGAGTGTTTATAAAATCAGTTGATTACCAATTGGGTGATCATCTGATCGACTGCAGATGATCACTCAATTGATTTCATCGAGGTCCTGCCGCTGGACTAACTTGAAGCACCTACCAGAATTTCCTTCGTCAAACATAAACCAGTGTTGTCGTGGTATTAGCTAAGAAAATTATTTTTCTGACAGACATTTGCCATATTATCGTATATTAACGTTGGGAGGTTGATGGTATGAATTCACATTAGAACTATTCATTTCCCTTATTTCAATAATCATCATGAAGTGTTCTAAAAACTAAATGGAGTATCATTCACACTTTTTTAATAATAATATATAGGTGTTATTTCAGTTCTTAATTTAGTCTTCAGGGAAAAGCACAAACAAAATGTTCTCAGAAAATGAAAAAATAGAGATAGAGAGTGCACTTCTATAAATCCAAAAATTTTATACGAACCCTAATTTGTTATAGTTTGGTCATAAACCAGATTGCTACAGAAAAAATCAAGAAGAATTCTCTCACAGAAGTCTATTGAGGGAATTTGGAGTAGAAGTAGAAGATACAAAGGAATTTTTCGAAGATAAAGGTAAGTGAATATTTTTCATATCTTAATTTTTTGTGTTCATGTTAGTGGCTTAATTATTGGTTTGAGTCGATAAAGATTATCATATAAGAAGACACATTAACGGGTTTTGGAAAGCCATAATGAAAATTTGTTAAAGATATTGAATTGGGTAAATTTTCATCTTCTATATACAAACTGGATAATTTCATTTTGTTCAACTATGACATATTTCTAAATAAGAACTTGTACCGATTGAGTTTATGTCGTCAATGAAACTTATTGGAAACTCATCCAATATCTCTATTCAACAATTTAATAATTCAAAATCAGTTGACTACAGAATATTATATGAAATATAAGGTAAATGGTATAATAAAGTGCCCATATGTCAGATTATTTATTGTATATTCAAATTATTTCTTAAACCGAATTTTGCAACTGCGTTAGTTCATTTCTTCATTGTTCGGTCAGGCAAAATTTAAATCTCTCCAAAAGTTGATATTAAACACAATGTTTTTTGGAGTGTTCCGCCCAAATTCAAAACGTTGATTATAGACTGAAAGAAACAATCTGTGGTAGAATAAATTCAAAGTAAACACTTTTTCCACACGAAAGAACTGTGACCCAATTCTCGATGACCATTTTGCTCGTCAAATTACTATTATCACAAGATAATATTAATTGATTCCCAAACACTAATATCTTCATATCTAACAAAGTAAACATTCACTTCCACAATGTCGTACATCATCTATTTCTAAAGTACGTAGTGATTGTTTCACCTATAATTTTGAAAATTATCATTAGTTGTACATTTGAAACGCATTGCAGAAATTTGTTCGTAATTTTCCTCATATTTTTTTTTCTTGCTAGAACATGAATTTTTCAAACATGTAAGGATACCTTTCAAAAAAAATTTAATTTAATTCTTCATAATACTTCATCAGTAATTGAGACACTTTCACCATTTTTTATTCTGTGGTGAATTTTAGTTAGAATTTGATTTTGTTTGAGATAAAAAAACTGTCCTTTTGTTTACAGTTTTATATCGATTGATGAATAAGTGGGCTTGGGAGTGAGATTTTTGAATACATTCATTACAGAACCAGTTTGGTCAAGTAAGAATTCTATAAAGTACTGCACAACGGAACATATTTTTGAAAATAAAAAAAAAATCTGTATTATGTCCGACTGGTAATCCTTGAAAACCCATTGTTTTTTATTTTGAAAATGTTCATGAGCTTTATTTAGCAATTTATATTCGAAATCTAGTACCGAACGACATCGCTTCCTCCCGAAAAGATCTAGATGACGATGATATGATATCTGTCCTTGAACGTTGTTACAATGTTCTGCATGGTCGTAGAAGTTCAACAGTTTCATCTTCATCCGCAGTCACTCTCAGTTCTTCAACCTACTGCAATTCATTTTTGGGTAAACATATCAGACGACATATTTTTGATACAGTCAAGTTCAGAATAACCAAGCTAGACCATAATTTGTATGACATTATATGGCCAAGTGTCAAAAAATTACCTAAAGAGGTTGCTTTCCGAGATGCCCTGGAACAGGATTTTCCACTAGGAATAGTAGCACCAGATATTTACGCATACACAGTTTTTAAAGAATTTTTGGACCCTATAATAAAAGACTACAACTATATTGATGTCAATCAAGAACTTCTACATCCTGTCACAAAATTCATGGAAGGTGACAGTTATTTGATATCAGAAATTGACTTAGACCCTCAAAGGAAATATATACTCTCTGGAACCCTGAGTACCACTAGAAATCTTGCAGATTTCGAACTACCAAAATCACTTAACCACGGCCAACTTGAGTTGGTGGAGCGTATCATCACCTCTGTATTACTTAGTAAAGAAGTGGCGAAGGCTCTCTATCCTCTCACGTCTGAACTCGAAATAGAGGAGAAGGGTAGTGGTACATATTACACCATGAACGAAGTACTCGAAGATCCGTCAGAAGCAAAACTGTTACTATCTAATAATGGATTGCTGATACCATTATGGAATATACCCGATTCTGAAAGATTACATGGATCTCATTGGCCCTATGGCAGAGGAGTGTTTGTTAGTAATGGAGCAAACCTTGCCGTATGGGTCAATGTCTTAGACCATTTGAGAATAGTGACTTGTAGCGATAAAAATCACCCAGGAGCAATCGGACAAATTTTCTCAAGAATATCTAGGTTGATGGTGGTTTTGGACCAAAATATGAAATTCATTTTCGATGAAAATTTGGGATATCTTTCGTCCAGACCGTCGGCTGTAGGAAACACCCTACATTTCAAGCTAACTATGAGATTACCATATCTGATTAAAGAACCTGATAATTTAAAACATCTATGTGCTGTGAGAGGTTTAACTCATTCTAGAAATACTAACACAAGTGACGTGGTGAAACTTGGCAATCAACAATGTTTAGGAATAACTGAACAGCAATGTTTTGAAGATATCACCACTGCTGTTGCTAACATCATACAGCTCGAGAAAGATTTAGCCATGTCGAATTCTTTACACATTGCCGCAATTTTTTTGAATATCTTCAAAAAAAAGAAACTGGCCCAGAGTGCCTGAAATATCACCGTTAGTAATCTCTGTAAATATAGGCATGGATATTCGTAAGCAAATTTGTATATGGTGCCAAAAATGTTCACTTTATTTTTACCTTTTTGTACACAATCAACACTTTAAAGGATGGAGTCTTATAGGTCAGTATCAGTAAAATACAAAACTGTTGTTCACATTCTTTATGTACTTTTTCAGCAACAGATAGTCTTGTTTGTACAGTGTTTTTCGATGCACCTCCAACAACGCAACTGTCTTGAACTTTATTGTGATTTTTGTGAAGCGCTTTGATGAAAACTTGTGTCACGGCAGTATTCTGATACACATTCATAGATTCCTCCGTGATTCACATTAGATGAAAGAAATATTTTTGGTTTCAGGCAACTCAGATAATAAAAATGGACAAATTGATATGCCTTTTTTCGCCACAGAAGAAGGACGGTACTTGGCCGCATGTGAGTTTACAACTAATTACATTATTCACTTGATAATGAAAGATAACCCGATTAAAGTTTTTGAATAATTCTTAGAATTATTATCCCGTGAATTGTAATGAGTTTGGTTTGTTCATGAACAAGTGTTTCGGAGATACTATTTGTCTTATACAATAATTTTATAATAAGAAACATAAAATTGAAAGTCAAAATGTTGATTGAATAAGTATGCTTTACAACTCTTGCTTGAGAGAACTGCTGAAGCTTCATCTTTAATTTTTATCTCATCATGTAATTTTCCTATTAGTTATAGTATTCGCATCGTCAACCTTCGTTATAATTTCTCTTCATCATAAACAAAAGCTTCGATTTCATTTTAAATATTCTTGACTCATTGATCAACGAATGTTCCGTTCTGAATAAGTAGTCAGCTGCAGTTTTTCGCAGAACCGTTTTTTTTTCTCAAAGAGGTGTGTAGAGGTGAACTGAATGGACTTTTGTGTTTTCTTGTGAATGTGTTTTTTGTGAATGTGTAGTTTTATGTATTTAAGGTTGACAGATGAAAGTTAAAAAACTAGGTTTTTCTAAACATTTTGTTGGGAAACATTTTTTTGTGGTACATTTTTATGTTTTACTTCACTTCAATTCTCTAAACCTCCAATTGGATAACTACTCTAGATCAATTCATTAATGTATATCTGATTTTGTAATTTTATTTCCTATAGCTCTAGGAGATCCTCTCATAAAAGGACTGACTGAGGTTGCAAACAAACGGCCTGAAGACCCAATTGCATACTTGGCCCAGTATCTCTATAATTTCGCAAATAACAGAAATAATATCAAGTCCAGGGGAAAAACGCAGGTGAATATCAGAAAAATGTTATATTTAAAATTTTCACACACACTCCAATATATGATTTTCTTCACAAAAAATGTATTTCATTGAATAATGAAAAATTCATACCTCAAAGCACTTCGGATATACAAACCTTTTTGGTTTATAAAATCAAAAAGTAATAAGCCTTGTGGCACATTTGTCGAAAAACTGCTTTGCTAACACTTCACCCTTTCTCTGGAATGAAGTCGGACCATTATTTTATTACCATTATTTGCCCCTGAATTTGCGCTGGTCGAGTCCTATCCCTCGAAGCCCCGATACATTCGAAAGGAAGCGCTAGCGTTATCAACCAATAACCACTCTCCACACCGTGGGGTACGTGATCATTGATCATTGGGTCCAAGAAAAATGTTTCTTAAGCAAATGGAGTGAACCAAGAATGAAAGCCTCCTGTATTTGTCCAGCTGAGATTTCTGCCTTAGTGCAGCATCTAGCATGATCTTAGATTCGAAAGTAAACAGGGCATCATTCCACCAAAAACAATCATCTTGACTTAGTGGTCTGGATAGAGTATGTGGTGTTCAAAGAAGAAATCTCGATATTCCATCCTTTTTTCTCTCTTTCCACCAGGAGCTAATAACTATACTCCAAATATCGTCTTGCTCTAATGGTCAAGAAGAATTCCATCAGGCTTATTATCTGGTATGAGCCAGAGGAAGAGAACTTGTCACTTTTCTCATATGCTGGATATGCGAACAGCAAGTGAGCAAATGCATTATGGTCACAGGCGCCTTGCGGTTGGCCCTGCACCCTGTATATGGAACCTCTATACTTATTAAACGACTATGTTAGACTAAGATGTTGAAGTCACCATCCTGGCAGGCCATGTTGATCCCCTCAATTTCCGACTTCAACCCACTCGACCTGAAAAAAGCTAAGGTCAGGCGCTGTGATAAGTCGAGGTCATCGATGTTTTTGAAGATGATCCCATGTATTTGCTTATGCTTGTGTTGTCGCAGGAGTTAAGTGATCTCTGCGGCTCGGATAAGTGGTGGCGCAACTCATCAAATGCCTCAGGTATTAGTTGTCATCACTGCTTATTTGGTTTTATTATTATTATTATTAACATAAAATGATTTTTAAATGGTTTTTATGCTACAAGTCCACAAGTAGACCTAAGAATTTCATGAAAGGAGACTTTTCAATATTACTTGAATCTGTGAATGAAAACTAAACTTTGTCCAACATTACCGAAAAAACACATTCCAGATAACACTGACAGGCTCCAGAAAGTCTGTTTCTTTCGAAACGACCGCATTCCCGAATTTGTCACTTTATGTCCCGATTAGGGAACGTTTCATTTTACATACCTTTTAGCGATGCAAATGGATTCAACTAAATTCAATTTAATAAGTTCTTTACCCATTTTACCACTTACATTATCAGAACTCATATCATGAAAATATAAGTTTTGAAGAAAACTATGAATACCTAAATATTCCTTTATGTACTCATTTGCTAAGCTACTATTCAACTAACCGTAAATGTTACAGGAAAGTGCTCAGCAAATTATAGCCGGTACCCCAACTGAAGCCGATGATAACAAAGCCATTCCTGCAAGCATCGATGTAGTAACTGTTGAACCAGAAGAAAATGAAGATGCAGAAGATTCAGCCTTCAATAGTGCTAGTAGGGTATGTTCATTGTGATATTTATGTTACGTTTATCTTTCACGTGTATTGATATTTGAAAAGGATGAACACGGTCAAAGTATGCTCCATTTTGCTGCCTCGCGATCGCATGGCCGGAACGCACTTTTTCAACTATTAATGGAAACAGAAATAAACGTTGCCTATAGAGATGAACTCTACAGAACCGCCAGAGACATTAGCATTCAAGCAAGTTTGCCAGACAATACGGAAGAGATTAATCGATATGTTCTACATATTGCAACAAAAGGTACAATTTTGAAAAATGTTAGTTTTCTTTGGATTAAATGCTTTGTTATTTAAGGTGATACTGATAAACTTGTCGAACTTCTGTTAGATGGATATGATCACATAACGGATATAGTAGACAATGATGATCAGTCAATAATGACGGCTGTAACAAAGGCGGAACAACCTGAGACAGTATCATTTCTCCAATCAATTCTGGCATTTGAGGTGAGTTTGAATTATTTGCCATTCTTGATATTATGGGGTATCTATGGAGATCTGACACAGGAATTGAGAATACGAACTTTTGGAATGTGGAAGGTGAAAATTCACACAAATATTCAATAAAAACTTTTTGATTTCCTCCATAACATTTTTGTATTAATTTCATGCTGGCTAGCTTTTTTGTTTTTTGAATCTCCCTTCTCCATATAGTGCTGCTGTAATTTCTGTTGAGTCATAAAAAAATGTATTCCTTTTTGAGATTGCGATTATAGAGTAGTTTCCTATTTTTTTCCACTTCACCAAAGCATAATTTTTAGGTATCTAAATCAAAGGCATTACCTACACAATTTTTGAGAAAATACAAAATTAAGATTATTTTTTTATGAGGCATGGTGTTTCAATAAAGGGTCAGTGAATTAAATAATAATCAAGAGAATGTAGGCCGAATTTTTTTTTTAATAATTGATGCTTCCCAAGGAACAGACACGTCACACACACGTTAGTAATGAAAATATTCTTAAAGCGGTTGTGGGGTTTTCACTGAAAAACTTTTACTGGACCCCTCAGTTCTACCAATTAGCAATTGCTACAGAATCAATTCTGATAAGGCTGAAATGAGAAAAGTTAATTTCGTCATTGTAAAATTTTCATATAATGAAGATTGTAAAATGGTTCTGAAATACTAAATGGTTCTGAAATACTGAAAACTAAAAGGATCTCATATCACTGTTGACGAGAAGATCTGACTGAATCCAGGAATAAAGATTGAATAAAGAATAAAGATCTTAACCAAATCCAGTTTCCTCTGTAAACGAGTTTGTTTTTGTCTTAAGGATTCTTTATTCTTTTCACTCTTCATTGTTGTATTCATTTTCAAATATATGTTATAGTTGGTTTTCAAATATAAACGTTTTAAAAACAATTTTATTCTGTTTCACAATAATGATATACCAAGAAAATGATAATAACTTTAACTGGGACAAATCCTTGGCCGAAGTAACACTGGGGCTTCGGGTTTGCCTGCTTATATAGGTTATCCCCACTGGAAGTCCTTTTTGCTCTATTTCTGGACTAGTAAATAGAAAATGCTGGGTATCTGCTGACTTCAAGGTTATTCTGTAACCGCGCAATTAATACGACGTAGTCGCTCCCCTTTTTATGGAAAAGTTGATGCTATACCTTGCAGCAAACTTTTCATGCGTAATTTTTGGTAAAATTTAGATTGAGTTCAATTTCTTCTTCGACGAGTTCTTCGACTTGATAGCTAGGTCGCCTTCTGGTGGAGAATCTTCTTATAGCTCTGAATCTGTTTCGAGTGCTGGGTGATCGAAGTGGTACTCCATTATTTCTTGATGTCATAATACCAATTCCTACATTTATTTTGTTTCTACATTCACAGAAACAATATAATAAAAAATATCACAAGAGCAATTGTACAATAAGTAAACCATGAAGTATGTTTTGAAACAAAAGGTTCATTAATCAATTCATCTAATTGATCAGAATATTCATTCAATTTGAATTGAGCTGTATTAAAATCACCAGCATGTATGTTATTTAGTTTCACAGGTTTTAGTTTTGGAAAATTTTGTTTTTTAGGTAGTCCTGAACAGCATTGATATGGAATTATTATTTCGTTCATTCTATATGTAATATTTTTGCTTGAATAAATTGGCTTTTTGGCATGTACTCTTATGTTGCCAATGAATGCATTACAATTTTCATTCATTTTCAAAATATTACAGTTTACAGTAATTTGTAGTGGGTCTGAAACTAGTATCATCCATGTGTTGAATTCTATTTCATAGGCATTATGATTATTGGTAGTTTTAACAAATGTCGGAATATTTGCGCTTCACAAATAGCATTATTATCAATAGAATAGGGTAAAATTATTTCACAAATTTTTTCTTTATAAAATAGGGGTTTACAATTTTCAAAATTGAGAATGATCACGAACGACAATGATTCATCATCTTTTCCTATGTACTTCATATTGGTAGGTAGTATATAATGTAATCCAGTTTTGTTATTCAGTATAGGAATTAGGTAAAGTCAGTACACTTTGTATATTTCAGGTTCAACAAGGGGTATTTTCAAAACATATACATTGTCCAGTCATTTTAGGTCGATTTAGGCCTGTGTTTCGGAAAGTTGACATACTCAGCTGTAAATTTGTATAAACTTTGGATTTTGGCATCATAAAAGTATTGTCAAAATTCACATATGATTCGAAGGCCGCAACTTCAAAAATTGGGGGCAGAAGTCAAAAAAAACGACTTTTTGTACGTTTTTTGCCAATACATCGTTTCCAATGGGTTTTATGCTAATTTTATTTATTATCAATATTATAGAGAATTATCGCATTATGAATAAGAATAAAAAATAATTTTTTCTCAAACCTTTCATACCGGGGGAAATGGACAGATATAAATTAGAAAATTATAGACCAGTCACCATCATATCGGGTTTTTCATAAGTTTTTGAACACGCATATCTTGATAGACTTTTGAATTTCTTAAATAGGTTCAAACTCTTGACAGAACATCAACACGGTTTTTGAGTTGATTGAGAGCTACTGCAATACTGCAGTAATTTCTTTTTTCGATACACCGTTTGAATATTTGGTAGCAGGCGAGTGTCCTGTTGGGATTTTTGTGATCTCAGCAGGATATTCGACTGCGTCAATTATAATGCTTTGTTGTCAAAGTTACACTCATACGGCATTAGTGGCGTAGCACATTCCTGGATTTCATTATTTTTAGAAAATAGGCTACAATATGTTACAATTAGTAACTACAGTACGAGTACTTATGATAAATGTAATTCAAGTTTGTTAAATATTCCAATGGGGGTTCCGCAAGGATCGGTATTAGGGCTTATATTGTTCATTTTATATACAAATGATTTGGAATCAATTATAAGAAATACTTCTTCAACAGTGTATGCCGACGATACGTCTTTAATAGTATCTGACATGAATGAAAACTCACTTTTAGACAAATGTAAATATACTTTGCAATCTATTATGAACTGGTGCGGAGCTAATTCTCTCTATCTCAATGCAAACAAAACACAATTGGTTAGATTTTACAATCGACAAGAACAATGCGTGCCTATTCAATTTCAAATTAAGAACATGTCAATTCTGGGAAAAGAAGAGACAACTTTATTGGGAACTACCATTGATGCATGTTTGACATGGAAACAACACTGTTCGAATTTAACGAGTAAAATTAACTCATTAGGTTATCTCTTTAGAAACCTAA
>WOGP01006393.1:0-12411 GCA_015342065.1 Leptinotarsa undecemlineata | reverse complement strand
TTTTAGAAATTGTGTTGACGTGTCTAAAAACTGAGTGTTTCTTGAGATTAATAAAATTATTATCATTATTATTATTATTGACATTCACTTCTGTTCTTTTCATAGAATGTCTGGTCTATCTCAGAAAAAATAAATACAGTATAAGAGGAGTATATTGCTCTGGTATGAAAAATAAAAAGGATCTACTAATATCTCAAGCACATGGTTATTATATATTTTAATGAATAACTTAGAAGAAATAAAATTTCAACTAACAAAAAGGGACAACTTACTTGGATAAAATCGTTTTATATTTTGTGCCTTCACAACCAGTGATGGATTGCAATTGAACGTTAAGGGCTATCACACTGTAACATACCCCGTCCTCAGGTACGCATTCAAGAGGAGTTTCGTTGTTTTTGTTAACTAAAAATACGTTTGCCCCTCTTGCCAACAGTACTATCACAGAATTATACCTATCTTCTCTAGCACCAATATGCCTGGAAAAAGAAAAAATGCATAATTATGAGTTGATAAAATTATGAACAAAGTCATAAAACTTGCAAGTAATACTGCAAGGGTAGTTATGACCAAAAATGTTACGGACAAAAATATTGAATACTACTCACTCAAGAATTTCTTTTTCAAAATACATCCATATTGAATATTTCACTTTCTTTAACAGCGAATTAGTTGCTCTTTTACTAATTCTAATACTTGATTTTTCCGTATGAGAGACAGAGAGAGGAAAACGTTTATTGTCCTAAGAAGAAGTTCTTGTTGATAGACGTTTTTGAACCACCATAAAATTGTTTTATACTACTTTTGAATAAATGCTATACAAAATAATTTTTTTTTTAAATATATGTTATATTATAGCGAGATACTATAAGTAGATTCTATAATTCATAAAATGAGTGGTGATTGTAAAATTTATCCGAATCATAATAGGCATTATTAATTAATATGTCACTTCATTTTTTCCTGAAAATAGTCAAAGAATAACTTTTCAAGTGCATGGAAATTTGATTCTACATTGTATATTAATGAATCCTTTACCATCGTTGTTGTGTGCAGGGGAAGTCTGATCAAATTAGCTTGGCGTGTATTATTTTGTGGCTTGATGTTATCTCCAAAAACAGATATATTTTTATGAATCAGACTTACTGTTTCGACAATAAATGATGATACTATGTTAGTGGACCAAAATTCTTCATAATAAATGAACATTGGTAACAGTTGCAAAGACAAGAATATGGCACAGATGGTAACCAGGTTTTAATGTTTTTTTCAATCTCTCAATCAACTGCTATGCGAAACTTGGATCAATTTCAACTATGGGATGATCGAAATCGCACGTTAGAAGATGATTCCCCGTTAATCTTCAGCTCAGCGTTGACATCTGAGGGTGAGGGGGCAACAGCTGGTTAACGAAAAAAATATATTTTCAAACACACACACACAATTTCAAACTTTTGGGTGCTTTTAAAAGTCTGGAAAGTGCCAAGTCTGGCTGTGAAAAACAACAAATGTCATTCTATTAGCCTTTGACGCTCGCAACAAGTCAGTTTCTCTTCTCTATAGGATCGCAATATTGCAAAATGGCAAATATTCAAAAACTTAGCCACTCCCGATACTCACAGCGGCGTCTCCCCATGTGCATTAACAGTATTGACGTTACAACCTTTGTTCAGAAGTAACTCGACGATATGAGAGCTTCCACTGAACGAAGCCCAATGCAAGGCTTCGTTGTGCTCGACGTCCCTAAGCAAAGGATCGGCTCCTTTATTTATCAATAGATCCGCGACTTCCCCGTATCCGTTTTCGCACGCCCATACCAGAGGCGTCCATCCGCCGTCGTCTTGACAGTTGACGTAGTTTTTGATAGTCGCTCCGGCTTGAAGGAGAATCTTACAAGCGCCTAGATTTCCGCATTTGGCGGCCACATGTAAAGGAGTCATTCCGTCGGTGCCCTGAACAAGAAACTGTGCATAAATAGATGATACTTTCACAAATGAAGTCATATGATGTTGTAGAATGAATACTAGATTCAACCAATGAAACAAATTAAAAATTTGGAAGATATTGAAATATATGCACCATCAAAATCGGTCTAATTCTAAAAGTCCATTCACAGAATAAAGCAAATGTGATCAAAGCATTCCTTCAATCTTCGTGTAAAATTTATGAAATATTTTGGCAAAAAACACTGTAGTTTCTTGAGTATAAGTATAAATTTAACTCACACTCTGTACCTACCTACCTTAATTGTTATGCTAGCGCCAGTTCTAACAAGATACTGCACCACATCGTTATTATTCGAACTCACTGCCAACATCAAGGGTGTATTCTGTTCCTTATCAAAATCATCCACTTCTAAACTTGAGGAAACAAGCAAGTGGCATACTTTCAGTAAACCTTTTTGTGCAGCATAATGTAAAGGAGTCCCATCATTGAAGTCAGATAACCTGAAGTGCATGTCGATTGTGTCGGAAGCTGTAAAATTGGAAAACATTCTAATGTGTAGAGAAATATGTCAATCTGTGGTGAGTTTTGAATAAATAACAGATATAGTATCAGTAAATTCAGTTGGTTGGTGCACAAATGATACATAAAATGGATATGATTAATAAATACAATGAGTGAAATCAGAGTTCTATACAATGGGTTTGTTTCATAATTTTTGGTTTACAGTCAATTTGATAGTAATTTTAAATTGAAAAATAGTGTATTTTGTTGCAGCTCTCTAAATAGCGTTGTTTTCCCGTAATTAATTATTGAAAATCGGATTTTCTAGGCTCGTGACGTCACAGGCCCAGTCCCGCTTCTTGTTTGATTGACCAATAGGAACAATACCAGTGATGAACATTGCCAAATTGTAAAATTCACATAGCCTATAAACAATTTCTGATTCATTCGTGATTCAAAGTAAAATCACACTCACTTCTAACAATTAAATCTGAGAAGAAATGCATTGGAAGGGAGAATTAATTATACATGGAATCCAAATAACACAAAATATTAAAAACATTATTTTTTAAATATCTTCGGCAGTAGACATTTTCATGTTGATATCACAGAAATTTTAATAATGGAAGTGTATATGAACCCGTTAACGTTTAAGTTCATGAAAAAATTCTCCATATGAAATAAAATATACTCGAAAATCATGATTCTAAAGAGAATTTAACAAGCTATATTTTTGAATGGTTCTCGAAGGTTCATGAACCCATGAAATCAATTATGCATTCATGCCACCCACCAAAAATAACGAATACATATATATTAGCCATATATATTAGACATATTGCCACCCAGTCAGCTATTTCTCTTGAATGTATGAGACAATGTACTCTTTCTAATGTTTCATAACTTCGTATGTTTGTTAAAATAATTGGCACTTGGCAACACCGCTGTGGACACGATCAATTTTATTGGTCAACAGACACTCGGCCAATTTAAACTCTTGCTTTTCAAATTTTTCTTTTTTCTGCAAATATGAAGAGGTATTGGGACTGATTAGGCTCGGTAAGTATAATATACCCCTAACTCGACCAGTCTATATGCAAACCAGTAGCATGAAACAAGCCCATTCTAGTGGTTTTTGGTGAGTTGTTTACAGGAGAGCTAGGAAAAGCTATATTTCAAATTTATACTGAATGATAGCAAAGGTGAACAGTATTCCTTTAGAAAGGGATTGGCTTTCTTTATATATAACTTATCAAGTCAGTTATGAATTTTCTATACCATTTATAGTTTTCAGGATATCAGAAAGAAGCTTGAAAAATTTTGGGCCTTAATAAAAAAGACTTCTTTGGAAATGGGTTCTCCTGAGAAGTGGAATTTGTAATGTTGTGACTATACTTGACCTTGTTATATGTTTTTCTAGTTTTTTTATTTTACCGATGTTTCAATAGATCTAAATGATGGCTTCTGTGAATAATTAAAGGAATTTATATTCATTATTGGTGTATTGTTGTAAAGTGGTTGAAAATTGTTTTTCTTTTGTGTAAATAATTTAGAGTTAAGAATTTTGAGTAGTTTTTCGAGGGTCGAGAATATTATTGTAACTAGAACAGATTCAGCCAAACTGTAATACAAGTTTATTAAATTATTTTTGGATATCACGGCTCTTAGATGGTTAAATTTATTTATTAGCAATCGTATCCTTTTGATCAAATGAATAACATGTTCATCGCACTTCATGTGCTGGTCAAAACAAATTCCTAAGTATTTAATCAGAGCATTGGCACTGTAGACTTGGGCAATCAGGTTTATGAAATATAATTGTTTTTGTATTGGGTTGGTCGTTAGATCTAAGAAAAAAGGTGATAATTTTGTTTTGTATACTTATATTTAATTTATTGTTATTTAGCCATAATCAATTTTTTCAGAAATCTTGCTCAGCTGTGTAGTTTCATTCCAGTTGTTGCCTTTGAAAATCAATTCAGTATCGTAGGCATAACATATGATATGACCTAGAAAATTATTAATGTGGCAAATGTTGTTTATGTATACAACGAACAGTATTGGACCCAATACTTTACCTTGAGGCACACCGATATATATGGTTGAGGGTGAACTTTGGGTATCACCGATTTTAACTTGTTGGGTTCTACCATTGAGATAGTTTTGAAAAATTTGTAGGGATATTACCCTGATACCATAACTTTCAAGTTTTTTCTACAGTGCACCATTAGACACAGTGTAAAGTGCTTTGGTCAAGTCCAGAAAAATCGCCAAACATTTTGATGATTTGTCAAGAGAAGTTATAATTTTTTTGTGAGATCTAAGATAGCATTTTCAGTATTAGAATTCTGCATAAAGCCATACTCACATTCTGTTATAACAAGATGCTCCCTGAAAAACGTTAACAGTCTACTTTTGATGCAATGCAATACTTTAGCTGAATTAGATGTAACAAAGATAGATCCATGATTACTAATTTTTTTTGGATCACTGTTTTTGAAGATAGGCGTAATTATAGTCTTTCTACTGGAATAGAATAGAACCATACTGTAAGCATAAATTTAGAATATGAATAAGGGAATCTATAATGTAGGGGTAGATATTTTTATCGTTTCTGTAGTAACCTGAAGAGCACTTATTCTTAAGCTTAGATATAAGTATGATTATTTCAGTTTAAGGTAAAAACAATATAGATGCATTTGCGTGAATGTCAACAAGGAAGTTAATAGGTAGATTTGAGTACTCAATTTTTTCAGCCATTTTAGTGCCAATGTTAACAAAAAAATTGTTGAATAAATTTGCCTTTTCTTCATTTTCTATCTCATTTTCATCATGTTCACTTTCTATGATCTTATTTTTTAAGGATTCTTTGTTTCATTAGATATAATTTCATTTTTGATTTTCCATATTTTTTGGGATTACCTTTTATATTTCCTAGTTTATTTTAGTAATAATATTTTTTTGTTGAGTTTTATTAATTCATTACCCTGTTTCCCTATTCTTTTTCAGTTTTTAAAATTCACCCAATGAATTTGTTTTCAATCTAAATCTATATTGGCGTTCTGACAGAATGAAGTTTTTATTAATGCAGTTCAATATCTAAAAAAAAAGTTTGGCTAGGTTTTAAATAATCAACTATTTCACAGTATTTCAAATAACGAGTTTCATGCATTTACTCTGAATATACAAATGTTATTAGAAATTACAACTATTTATGTCACCAACAAATAAATTTACTTGCACATACATTATGACTATAACTAATAAAATATGAAAAACTATTTTACCTATAATGGAAGCCAATTTGGTAATGTCTTCATCTCTAACCGCATCGATGACATCATTCTCCGTAAAGTTTTGTCCATTCACTAGAGCTGTATCAAAAACTTGGAAGGTTTCCATTGGAAGTAATAAGGGGGTTGGACATTTGGGTTTTTCTTTATTATTCGGAAAAGTCATTTTAGCTGACTGGCTAAAATCGGATTAAATGCCAAATATACACATAATTTTGAAATTTGGAAAAATAAGTAGATAGCGAGTGTTTCAAAAGTTAGTTGCATGGTAAGCTGTGCCAATCTGAAAAGAACAAATTTCACCAAGAAAATTGAAATAAATGATTTTCGCTACTTCAGATCTGTCATTTCCTAAAGACCTACGAGATGAAGTTGAAATGAAATTGGTCGCTTAAAAAATAAAGGTTCGTACTACTTTGATAAATGATCCATATTAATTTATTCCTCAATGAATTTTCTTTGGAATATAATCTAATGAATATAATTCACATAATCTATATTGAAATAAAAATGTATAATGTATCCTGTCAGTAAACAATATTATGATTTTCATTGTTGAAGTTTGAATAAAAAAATGCTAATCTTGAATAGAGAATTTGCTAAGGAAGTAACAATTTAGTTTGAAAATGACAAGATCACGAACAGCAACACTTTCACTTATTTCCTCTTTGAACCTGAGTTGATGAATACTCAAATCATAGTACAATTGATACAAGAAAATCAAATGAAAAATGTTTTTTGAAACACACAATCGGAACAATGCAATTGGGATCACATATTATCCTAAAAATATATTAAATTATATAAGAAGGAACAGGAATATGTCAAAAAAAGTTAGGTAACTGCCAAATAAAGTAAGAAAGTAATTGAGTTCATGAAATCTTTTTACATAGATGTGTGGTTCAAGAATATATGTTTCTTTTTGATACACACACTGAAAAAAAACATAAAAAACAACAACTTTCGAGGATGTAAACAATGAATTACAGAGATATTACTTTTTCTTACGGAGCAGTTGAACAAAGTTTTTATATTAGTTACACTTTCACATCATATTCTTTCTAGAGAAAATAATATGAAGTTTTTTATGAAGTACTTGAAGTAAAATGCACTAAAAATAAGATATTCAAGATTTTTTTTAGATTTTTTTTTTAAAGTACACTAACATCACAAGTTAGGATATTGGGGTTTACTTTGCACAATATAACGAAAAAATTTGAACTACCGGACAAAACTCTCCCTGAATTCATTGTAATATTTCCTTATAGTAACTATTAGTTCAAAAAAATATTCAGAGTAGTATATTCTCCCTGCTGAAAAGATTGCAGTTGACTTACCAGTGGGATTTTTGAACAGGAAGGAAGACAGGTTTGTTAGAACACTGCATCTTAATTAATATATCTTGGCAGGGAGCGGTTGAACCACAGTGTGGACAACACTCTACATTGCCAATGGAGATTTGACAATTTCGATGATACTGATGTTTGGCATCGCATTCCACAAAACGTCCCTTGAAAAAACAAAAATACCAAGTTAATCTGACCAATCTAAAGGTAGATATGAAAAATCATTTCATTACAAGTAATGCAGTTTTCATCAGGTTTATTGAAATTAAAAGGTTTAGATAATAATATTAGTCTCTTATTTTTCAAAGTACACCAACCTGAGTACAAAAAATCCCACAAGTTGGACAGCAGTTATGTCGAATCAACCTGTTTTTGTGCAGTTCGCATAGAGTAAGATACGGCACTCTTTGTGATGGTCTCAATAAAGGAGTTGTTTCAATATTCACTTCTCTACTACAACCAATCAGTTTTTCACCAATACTGTCAACAGCTGAGCAATGTATGATATCTAAAATAAAAATTATTATTACAGTTTTAAGAGTTTGATTGAATAACAAACAATGACAAATTTAACCAACCTTTGACCTAGGACTTACCATTTTCATTTGGGGGGCAGTAAAGCGAAGTTTTTTGTGTGCACAAACACAACTTGGCAGCAATCAACTCGGCTCCAACTGAGGAACATTCGGGGTCATCTGGGAAATTATTTGCTTGATCAGCAATGTTTGGACTAGGATCAGGTGGATCTCCAGACTCATCCTTTGATAAGCTAAAGTCAAACATGTAACATTAGTGAAATGTAACATTAAGCCTTACGTTGTACATACTTAATAGACTTTCTATGAGATTTCCTGGTAGCCTCCTTGACTATCTCCAAATTCTTTTCACTATCACTGGAAAAACTTTCATCTGATTCAGAGTTTTTTTCACTTGTTAATCCAGTTTTGAATTTCTTGGAATCCTTACCCCTAGATTTGCTATTCTTCTTATTTCTTTTGTTAATGTTCCATTCGCTTGAACTTTGCAAACCATTATCTATACCTTTGTCTGGATTTCTTGAAGACTTGACCTTTTTTTCTTGTCTGGCAAAAGCGATATTCTCTAACATTTTTTGTGTTGGTTTTAGTTGTCTTGATAGTCTTTGTGGTTTCACAGATTCATTATAAGATTTTTCTTTCCTGGCTATAGCACTTTGTAGTACAGACTCTTTAGAATCCTTACTTCTACGTCTAGAAGAACGCTTTGGACTTTCCTCCATTTTTTCATCTGAGGAACTGCTTTTGAGTCTAACTGACCTCTTGGTCGGCGAGCTATTTTTGGACTTAATAGGAGATTCATTGTTTGGCTTTTTGAAATGCAATACTAGTCCCGGTTTTCCACTCAGATCTCCGATAGTATCATTCATGCTTTCCTTAATCAAGTTTGGACATTTCTCAGATTCATCCTTCTCACTTTCCTTTGAACAGTAATCTGAACAGACCTCACTGAACGTTGCTTCCGGTTCCGTCTCTATTACATCTTCTGGCTTGTTGTTGAACTGATTCTTCATTTTATTTATCAATTCATTGATAAAAGTAGCTTTCTCTGAGTGGAAAACTGATTCACTTTGATTCATAATTTCCTAATTAGTCATAACTCTACTACTTCCTGAGTAAGTCATTTCTTATGTAAAGTAATGAAAAAGTTGTCCATTTCGGATTGAGAATTAAATTGATTTAATTTTATTTATCATTTCCCATTCCTCTACTTCGTCAACAAAGTGGATGTGAAAACTTTTCACTAAAAACGGAACATGACACGGAACGTAAAAAACATAAAGAAACACGGAACATAAAAAAGGAAAGTGACACGGATCTTGAGAAAAGTAAAGTAACTCGGAACGTGATGAAATTGAAAAGGGTATATTTTTAGGAGAGATTAGTTTTATGGAAAAAATTGGCTTTCTTTGCTCCATCTTTATACAAAGTGACCCGAAACGTACAAAGATATAGTGACTTATAACGAAAGAAGGTAAAATGACAAAGTGACCCGAAACATGAAAAGAGTAAATGACACGTTACCTGAAGAAGGTTAAAGAACTAAGTGACCTAAACGTGAAAAAGTAAGGTGACACAGAACGTTTGGAAAACAAAAATTTGGTTCTTTTTCAAAGTAATTAAGGAAGCAAGTCCAACAACTTCATAGATATGTCTAAATTATATGCATAAAACTTTCTTGCAGACGAAGTGAAAAGAAAAAGCCTTCCAAACAACTACTTTCACAAGATAATAGATAACACAAAAATTACTCCTTTTCGGTCAATTTCTACTCAAACATTCGTTATGGAACTGAGCTAGATATAATTATATAATTCACAGATACGCTACACGACGTATTATATGAAAAATAATTGATATGAAATTTCTCTTCCTCTTTCTTGGTTCGAAAACACTTGTCTGCAATGCCTTATCAGCACCTCTTTGAACTTTGAAAGATGTAAATACGCATTTTTATTACAAGATAACTGTTTCACCTCCCAGGAAGATACAAATTCACTTATGTCACGATAATTATACTTGGAAAACATTCATTCAACTATTATTTGCTTCATTTTAGACATGAAAATTTCGTTTGAATTTGAAAGTGAAATATTTTTTTAGGAGAGATTGATTGTCGACCCGAAACTTCAAGACGTATACCTTGAGCATAATAGATTTTCAGGTGGATGAAATTTAATATCATATATTACGTATATATTTTCAAACAATATTTCCTTGATGAATGACAACAAAACGATTTTAGTTTCACCATACTTGACAAAAGATACTGGTATACTGTGCCGGTACCGTTCGTTTAGTCACATCAAGTTTATTATGGTGATTCCATCAATTTTGTGATTCACGATTCCTGGAAGACCTAAAGTTGAAATTTGAAAGTACTATTATCGATAAAGTTTGTGGGTGGTTGAAAATAGAATACCACTTTGTTCTAATTTCAAAAAGTGTTATTGTAGTGGTTGACTGTATAACAACATTCGACATGGCTCTAAAGGCCCAAGTTGGTCAAAGTGAGTATAATTTGAGGATTTACTTAAGTGTCAAAAATTTGGTAACAGATATTTTCGAAGAATTTCATGAATAATTGGTCATAAAAAGTTAATTTAGTCCGCTATATTTGAAAAACCGAAAAATGAACATCCAGGAAGGGCTTATCCTGTGACGTCATAAATATCAATATCATTTTCCTTGCCTTGCATATTTGTGTTTGAAAGAGGTCATCCTTTATGCAGAAATATTTGCTACTTTGTTACCTTTTCTTCAGACATCATCAATTGCTTTTAGGCCCTAAATGAAATCTGTTACTGAAAAACCAGAATTATTTTTAATATCCTGAGTACAACCCTTAAGTAGTTGGTGTCTTTTAAGGGTTTTTGTAGTGCTTAATCATATAATTTAGTACTTCATAAACACCATCTATTGAAATCCATACATAATTTTATTCCTGTGCAGAGAAATATTTCTTTCACTCTGATGAAATTTGGTTTTCACTTTCTTATCGTTACTATCTCCTAAACTGTAGATAATCCATGTCAGATCGAATGAATTTCAAAGTTATTTTTTGGTCAAAAAGAATTGGAAACAGGTCTAATTCTAAATAAAAAAAATCGCTAATCGCAAGTAGTAACGGCTACATCCATCAATTTATTGATAGTGATTCATACTTCCTACTCTTCCACGCTTACAAAACATTTTATATTTTATACTAAGAATTTCTACTATAGGAGGTTTAGTGTTATATACATTATTTCTCCGGTATATCCACAATTATAAATCCAGAGGATTTAAGTCTGGAGATTCATCAGACCATTCAATTGACTTTTTCCAGATGACATGGTTTCAGTGACATAGTCTGTTTTATAACTTTCATATTCAAATGTACATTATTTTATGAATATAAGATTGTGTCTTAATAATGAAACACAAACATTACTCTTTACACTGAATCACAACTTGATTTTGGAGGACAATTTGTCAGTGAAATGTTTCTAAGTAACATTACTATGCCCTAAGGAATTCTCTTATGGGGGGATTTGTACATTTTGATGAAGTTCTCTTAATGCAAAAAAGCGCAATAAGAGTAATAACAAATTTGAAATTTGATGAAAGTTTCTGCCTACTATTCAAAAAACTAGGTATATTGACATTTATCAATGAATTCCTTTACAAATGTTTACTTTTAGCTAAGAAAAACATTTTGTCATTCGGTTCAAAGATACCAGAATAGTATAACCTGGCCTGCCTTTCTACTTGTACAACCCTGGACACATTTTCTCCAACCGAGTTACACGAGTAAAAAAACAATGTGAAAATAAATCATTTAATAATTGGAGCCTAAGCAGATTCAAGTTGAACATTGAAAACCATTTTTTTTTCAGAAATAATGAATGAAGTTATCAAACATAAACCTGTCAAGAAGAATGGTCCTGTTGCACAACAACAGTCTCATGGCGTTGAATGGAGGATTTTAGTGGTAGACCAGCTTGCCATGAGGATGGTGTCTGCATGTTGTAAGATGCACGACATATCGGCCGAGGGAATTACTTGTGAGTATATTTAAAATATAAGGGAAACATGCGTGTGGCCCTGATGACTTATTGAGTATGCTTTATGTGTTTTTTTTTGCAAAATATTGTTATCTTCAAATCTTTCAAGTTTACAGTGTAATAAAATTCATAAGTGGTATTATTTTCAATGGTTAGTATAGCATAAAGTAGCAATTTTATTGAAACTAACATTGGGAATGAAATTGTATTCATGCACTTTAATTATCTAATATGTCAACAGTGGTCGAAGATATAAATAAAAAACGGGAACCCCTAACAACTATGGAAGCTGTTTACTTGATCACACCATCTGAAAAATCTGTTCGTGCCCTGATGAATGATTTTGAATCGCCTCGATACATGTATAAGGCTGCTCACGTCTTTTTCACAGAAGGTAAGTCATATTTCTCTTTATAAATAAACTTACATTTCTAGTCAGTGTTTCTTGAAACTCATTTTTTATTTTCTAAATTCATTTGTTCCTATACAATGTGTTCTGTTTCAATTATTATTACTCTTCTCAATGACAGCTGTACATAATAATAATAATAATAATAATAATAATAATAATACAATAACTCCCTCAGTCCCCTTCTCTTCTGCATATCACTATTGCCATTATCCGTTGCGCTCAGAAATACTCGAGGGTATAACTGTGGTACCCCCGGAAACCGGAGGCACAAGGTCACCCATTTGTTTTATATGGATGATCTTAAACTTTATGCCTCTGGAGAGAAGGATC
>WOGP01006392.1:0-12411 GCA_015342065.1 Leptinotarsa undecemlineata | reverse complement strand
CGGTGAACCCGATCCTCCAGCAGAACATCGCGGTCGACGTCGTCGTTGTCGTCAACGTTAAGCCGAAACTGACGTTCCATCGTGTTGGTGTGAATAGTGTTCAAAGTTCCAAAGTTTCAATATCAAAATCAAACAGAAACGAGCAGAGTATCTCAACACCATCTGCCTGAATAAGTATGAATATAGGATTACCATATATTCCGACTCTATAAGATTAGTCGGCCAAACAAAAAGCCGGCTTGCCAAAAAATTTAACTTTTATTCTGGATTGTGGATACCAAAACAAAAGTTATAAGACTATTTCAGCAAAACTTTGGGCAATACAGAAATAATTAATTGTATAACTAGAAACGATTTTCTGTTGATAATTAAATCCAATGAACATTTGTCGACGATCGACAGTTTCTCTGAAGAAAAAAAGGCAGTGTTTCGAATAAAATTTGAGAAAACAGATAGTTGAAAATACTGCACCAATGTAACCAAAATCATTCATCGATGAAGTTTCGGAAAAAATTGATACTGCTGATACCTGCTGAGACATGGTTCTGAAATCATTGATGAAATGACTTTTATCAAAGCTCATGATGAAGATGGAGAGTGACACAATACGAATCTTGCCATAAAAGGCATCAGTATATTTTAATAATGTGTTATTTAAATCACTAAAGAGTTGACTCCGCAAGAAGCATTGACTTCTTCACAAAGAATACTTTTTGTTGCTACAAAATAATTGATGTCAGTTCTGTCTACCAGTAAAAAGATTGGATCACGAATCGTAGAGGCTAGAACTAATCAAGGGAATCAAAACAACTTTTTCATGGCTCAAACCCAACGAAATCGATGTACTTCCGTAACCGATGCATTATTGTGACATTAAAATCGAATGAAACCACAAAACGTGAAAAGAGTTGTTTTTCACAGCTCGCGATGAAGCTTTCTGTTTCAAGTTCAACTGGCGAAAACCTCGAAAGAGAGAGAGAAAGTACGGTTCTACTTTGAGGCGGCAAACGCAAAGGTCAAGTTCAGGAGCGATTTTAATTCGCCATTATATAATCGATGTTTGTTCCAGTTTTGTTCAGAGGTCGCGAAAGAAAGTGGTTTTTGATTTCGTAGACTCCTGTTTAAGAATCGGACTAGGATACTGTAAATATTCCGTGTGTGATCCAAACGACTTGTTTCCAGAAAGGTCTGTTGTAACAACGTTGCCAACGTTTCGAATTGAATTGTACTCTTCTTCAGGGCAGTGTAACGATGAATTTTATAAAACATACCTGCCACAAACCTTATAACTGTTGTCGTCTTTTAGTTGTGAATAGTAATTGTGAAATTACTCAACCAAAAAGAATTTTCTACGTGTTGAAACTATACATTTTAAAATCATTAGACGTGTTAGAGAGGTACATTAGAGAGTTACAAGAAAGAATTAGAATAGAAAAAAAAGTATTTCGGTATTTCACTGATTAGGTTGAATAAGTAACATTGAGACCATCTACACTGAAAGGGATGTCGATAACATTTTCTAACGAGTGATCATTTCTATTTAAAATGACAGACAAATTCAATACGGTGGCATTGATGCATCATTGACGGAGATATTGTCAAAACAATCTGTTTTGATATCCTTCGTAATATTCATATACAGGGTATAGAGAGTGAAATAATTAAAATTTGGAAAAAAATCACCAGCATGAATGTATAGAGTACATTGAATTTATAAGTTTCACAACCCTGGTTATTTCTATCATCGTCAGTATTGAAACGTAAAAATAAAATAGCTAGTGGAAATTAGACAAAAGTATTTTTATTCATTTTGTTAAAGGTATCACTCCTTTCTTGGAAATTAATTTCTATTGTCATTTTGCCTTGTAATTGCTTTCATCCAAAATGATTTTGAATTGCTGATGGTTCCTTATCGTAAACATGCCCAGAATTCTTACTTTCATTAAAACACATTAGATAATTACTATCTACACATTTTTCAATTAAAGTTAGAACATCCACTCGCATACTTCCACTTCTAATTATGTATTCCATTATGGTAAATTAATAACTCCACTGACTTAATCTTGTATTGAAGCCAAACCCGTTATGTAAAGCCCGATTATTATTTTGTCGGATGGTTTTAATGATTTAATGAGTAGGCAGGAGAGTTCGACAACAAAATACCTTTAGCTTTAGCTTGTGCAAATATTATTAGGAGACTGAAAAACTGTGTAACGTCTAGGAGTCATTGACTCGTTATCCTTGAAATTATGTTTTTCTATTCCGCTCCACTCAATTGTTAATACTGGTAAGATATAGTGAAGTCATCGTCTCATTCACGTTTCGAAGGACAATCATTGCCGCTGGCCATCTGTGGAATTTGAGTCTTCGTAGGACAAAACATCAGGCAAAAACTGTATTTTTCTTTTCAATTCCTTTGAACCGATAAAATAATGAAAAAATTGAAAGCTAGGCAACCAAAACAAAGTTTAACAGCAATAAACCGCTTCTTCCCAACTTCCCAAAGTAAAAACTAAGAGCCATGAAATTACCATTTAGGTGACTCTCTGGGTCTAGTTATGGTTCATTCTCACAATTTCAATCAATGCCAATGTCTTAGTGTCTTCTGAGAGATATCAAATGAATATGTAAATCAAATTAAACTCACAAATACAAGAAACCTCATTCGAGACTCATTGGTATAAGACATTTTCAATTAATTCTAATTGAAACATTATTCTGAATAGTATCGATTTAATTGAAATTGAAAGTAAGTCAGCAGACTCGGATGCCGGCTCTGCGGTTTCAAGGCACGATATATTTTAACAGTGAAATCCTATTCTTGAAAAATACGAGTTTATAGTCATTTACGTACTCTGTTCATATATTCGTACATTGTATCTGATAATTCTATACTTAAATAAATGTCGTTTTTGAAATTTATGGGCCACGGATAGAAAGATCAGAAAATAATTATGTAAAAGGTTGGGCAAATAACGGAGCTTGACATGATGGATACCACAACTCAAGGATGCTGAACAGCTTAGAAGTTACTGTGCTCAGTGGGATTATCTTCTTTATGCATATTCCTCCAATTGTATCGCCAGTGATAAGTGTCCTGACTCTACGCGATCCTTTTCCAAAGAGTAAAATTGAATATACTCGAATCTTTTACCATAACTAACACTATCAGAAAACTAATTTTCTGAAAGGACTAAGACTGTTCTCATTCTGAATCAATTGCAATTGTACAGAAGCCAGACCCGGAAGGGTGAATATTAGAAGTAAAGAAGACACTTGTTATAATTCATTTTATACGCTTTATCCGCAGTCAGATGAACCGATAGAACGACTACCGAAGAAAACAGAATAAGAATTGATGAATAAATAAATATTTTTTTAGAAAAATTAAAATTCACTTTATTTTTGAATACATTTTTAATGATAAGAAGTTTGCTGAACATCGTTTCTGTTTAGCCGAATGAGTCGAAGAGTTCGGTATTGAGCACAATGAATGTTCTGATTCTGATTTTTTGAATTTATTGAGATTGGAAATATTTCTTATGGTGGCTGACAGAGGATTGACTAATTTTGGACCATACCATAATAGAGAAAATATCCCTGTGTATGACTTTCATTGAATTCTGGTAGCTTTCTGGATGAAATAGTGACGAATCTTGTTTGTTTTTCTTTGTTTGCTGATCCGAACATTGGTGGATATGGAGGTCTCTCCGAATGAGTCCGTAGAGTACAATTTAGGTTTTTTGAATAATATTTTCAAAATTATGTTTTGAGTTATTTGCAAGATATCAAGGGAACTGTTTAGAGTACCAGGCTAGACAGCAATACAATATCTTATTGCAGATTCTGGTAGGGACTAGTATATGGTAGTTAACGAAAAAACAGATTTTAACAGATATATAGCTACAACTAGTAAACGCATACTGAATTTATCCAGGAGATCGTAGAGCAGAAGGGGATGTTGTTTCATTGGAAAACTCCAAAGAAGAATTTGCATTATGTTGCAGTGAAGATGAATAGGCCCCTACTTGACCAGAAAATGATTTGGGAAGTTGGGTTTTCCGTAAAGAATCAATTCAACCGTGTGAATCATACACTTAAGAGTGCATTTTCGTATCAAGAACACAAATTGTTATGGGCATCAACAATAAGTTAAATAATTCGTTAAAATGTTGAATAAAGCAAAAAAACAATCTCCGAAGGAAGGCAAAAGGCTAAACTTTCCTTTGTGAAAATGGTTGAGATGAAATAAATTGATGGATGTAGTCGTTATTACATAGAAGGAAAGCATCATCAAAAAAGCGTTCCTATTAAAACATATGAAGTTTCATTTCCCAATTTTTGAGTTAAGATGGGATGACATTTGAGGTGAAATATATGGTATCTTGATAGGTGAACTACGTACCACTATGATACTGATTATTTAAAGAGAATTCACACATAGTGTTACACATAATCTCAAATCAAGATTCGCAATCTAGTGAGGTTAAAGCCCTATGTATGACACCTACAAGGCTAGAAGGAAAAACAATTTCTATTTACCTTGCAAAAGTTCAATGAGCCACCGTGTATGTATATTTGAACATCTCACGAGTTAATATTCCCGTGGGAGAAAGTTTGTAGCGAATCTTGCCTATCATTGCTCTCGGTGTACAATGACTATCTAACATGAAATCTGTGAAAAATTCATCGCATTCACTGCACTACAGATAAGTGCATCCCGCTTGGTAGTTCGGAGGATGAACAATGAAAATCCTAGCTTTGAGCGCAGAAGAATTTCATTGTACGCGTGTTTCTGAGATAACTGACTTTGATTCCGTTAATTACTTACTTCCATCTTGAGAGTTTTTCTGTGATAATGAGAATAGGTCCTTTGAAAGGCGAGATAATGAGAAGATACGAGAAGGAATGTTGTTTTTTTGTAACTGAGAGTTAGGTAGAACTTAAGTCTGTAGGTAGCAACCCTCTCCCATGTATACTTTTCTCCTCTCTGCATATCAGAACATTACATTTGTTGTAAATTTTTTATAATACAATAATTCACTATCAGAATGTTTATTGAAACAAAATATAAACGGTTATCTAACTTAGCCAACGTTGAACTTATAAAAAGTGCAACTTGAACTAAAAGAAAGTGAATGACGAATATTATTTTTGAATAAAACATGAATCTAACCTGTGAGTTAATTTAATCTGTTAGCTGCATACGGTTTGTTACTTTAATATCTAGGAACTTTTTAGAGTCTCGTTAGGGATTACTAAAAGCTACATATCACTTGATATATCAAAATTTTATCACTTTTGAACCTTTGAGGTTCAAAGGCCAAAAGTGATTTCAAATAATCATTTTTGTGTTCAAAAGTTCTGAAAACTTTACCAATACGTCCTCCTTCATACTATAAAGCATTACACATATGTGACAAAAAAATGGAGAACGATTGAATATTTTTTTCGGGATGAACTTTTCAGTTTGCCCCTTATGACATATCAGCAGATCCTGTATTGATTTAGCTTTATTCATTTTCCAGAATATGGAAAGTTATATACCCTGTTCCATGAACGCGAATATGTATCGTTTTGTCTGTGAAACGAATTTCAATACCTTCATTTAGTTTGACCAATATACTTTTATTGAAATATTTCCAACTAACTCCATGAATACCAGAACTATAATTTCTCCCATCATGTAATTGTGTTCTGAAGTCTGAGATTCAAGGAGGTGCCGTTTCGATGGAATTCTGATTCAGTCAATGCAGTAAAATGGAATCGGAAACAACTTTTTGAAAGTAGATTGGTCGAAACTCGTAAAATATTATGAGTAAACTATTGATCACTTTGTAATTCAATAATCATCAATGAAAGTTAAACAATACCACTGAATGTGAGAAGGCAAATGATCTCCCTAGATTTTAACAGCCTTTTTTGCTTCTATTGTTTCAAAACCAGGGCTATACATTTCTATTCCAGCATCTGGACTATAACGAAGACATCGATACTACTGCTGATTATTGTTCAGAAACATTATTCGAAACAAGGAAGTAAATAAGGTAATCTCATAATGTTTGATTGAATGATTAAGTTGTTTGTTTATCGAATTTTGTTCACTTTCTCCTGAAATTATGCAAGCTCAACTATATTTAAATTATAAACAAATCTCTTATGTAAATAACCCAACAAAAAAGGCATTCTACGAATTTTCTTGGTTGGGAACAACCGAAATTTATAAATCTAATGTTTGTTGCAGTTAGCGAAAGCGCAAAAATGCCACAGTTTTTGATTTGTTTCTTAGCAATTCTAACTTTGAAAGTGGAAATTTAAATTAATCTAATATCGAAATTTCCACTTTGATCCACTACATGTTAGATTCGTTGAGAAAGTGAGCGACAAAAATGTGTTAGCTGGAAAGGATACCATTAGCCTGGAGACTTTTACCTGACCTTAAAAGGAGTCTAAGATAACATGTAGCCATCCAGGTCGGAAAATACAGTGCTGGAATCGAACCTGTAGACCTTCTTCTGGAATATCCTCTACGGCAGCCATAAAGGCGTTTGATTGGTCGGTATCGACAGCGTCAAATGTTCAAAGCGTAAGTACGACAGCAACATCTTTAAATGATAGTATTTGTGAGTTAGTAGTACGTGACAATACGTTAGATTTAGCAATGCAGGGGATTTTTTGCCTCAGGTCTGGGAAAGTCTTTCGAGCGTAAGCTTTTGCTGACCTGCTTAGGAGAAGTTTACTTTCTCTGCTGGTGCACCAGAATCTGTTTTCGCTGCTCAAGAATTTGGTGCAAGGCAAATTCATAAGATATCCTGCCCTAGAGGTAGCGATGAGTCGCTTCCTGGCTGTACCACCTATCCTTTCAGGTTTTTTAAATAGGTTGAGAAGTTGGAGAACTGATAAGATTTTGCTCTTGGTCTCATATTATAGGGAGGACAGCTGCCGGCCTCCTTTTTCTATGCAGACTCATGATTGGATTTTTTTGTTACTTTAGGGACAATAAAGGGTCGGTCCCGTGAAAAGACTTTCTGTGACGATAGGGACATTTTGAAGGTTCTGTCAATTACATTCAGAGGGATCAGAGTCACATATCCTTTCGCACATATACACACAATTTAGGATGAGGTTATTTACCTCCACGACTAATCTCATCCGGCGGGGATATTTTAACGTCCACCACTGCAGGGATACAGAGATTCAAAATACCTTCCAATAACATGATCGACCCCTTTTTCTATATATGCGGTTTCTCTGAAGGGTTGGGAATAAAATCAAAAGGACACACTACATGGAATAACATAGCTTCCTTGATGTAAACCTAGAAGTTTCTCGCTGTTTTTTTGGCAACAGCGCCAAAAGTCACTAATGTAAATGGTGTTTTCTTATTTAATTATTAACGTAGTTGTAATATAATTATGTGATTTAATTAAATGTTTACATTATGACTGTTTTTTATCAGGAGTAAAAAGTATTTTCAAATTCCACTTAGCAAATAGTGATAATTTTTCGAAAACACTTGCTGAAGTACCTCTTTAAAAAAGGAATATTTGATTTGAAAGAATGAGGTTGAAAATCTACCTGTTTCAGGAATTTTCGAAAACATTCCTCTATTTAGTTCATAATGAATCCATTATTTCATGAACACACTATTATAACAAAGGATATGACACGTTCATATTTATATTCATTCTTCGAACCACTGGGCAATAACTCCTGAGTATGTGAATGTGTGATGTAGTCCTGAAGTGAGTCCGGAAAGTGACAACATTCGTCAATATGGTGGTTTAAGACTCATTAGCATTCTTGTCGAGCATATGGAGGCCGATGACTGCCAAATTTTTAAAATTGATGCATCTTATGCGAAGATAAGTCGTGTTTAGATTTTGAATAAAACATTTTTTTCAACTTATTTCGAAGTTGGTTGACCTGTCTGACTGAATGATTGTTGTAACAATGAGATGAAAGAAGCAAAAATGTATGGAAAAAAAATAATAAAAATGTGGTTGAAATATTACTGTTAGGCAGAAATGTTGAGGGCTTATCAATGAAAATTCCATGCCAGTTACATAAAAAGTATCAAATATCCTGTCAAAAGTAGTACACATTTAATAAAATGTTTATCTATTAAAATTTCTATTGTTTGTATTAGTTACTGAAATGATTGTCTCCCAAAAAGATTTTGCCTAGGCGATAATCAACTATGAAGGATAAAACCATAAAAATTGTAGAAATGTTCAGCTCTTTGATTCTTATTTTCAATATGAACCATAATAGAGTGGATTTAATAACATCGCTTTGGAGTTTAGTTTTTATTTGTACACCACATCATTATTTTTATTACAACACATTTATATCAATCAGGTTAAATTATTATCAGGTTAAATCATTAAATATTCAACTTGAGTAGACCAAATATTTTGATGAACGTGGATGAACTGTGATCCAAGGAAATCAGTTGATATTATGAATTATGATAGCAAATTGAAAACCATTATGCCAAAAGTTTGTCCTCATTTATTTACAAAATATGTCTACTCTAATTTACTGACAAAGTAATCTTTCAGAATTCAATTTAAACGAGCCGTAAAACAAACTCTTTGTTTTTGTACAACTGATTATCAAAATATAACCCAGTCATATCGAAGTAATTATAATATTATCACTGATTATTATCTGAGAGCGAATCTTAAGAGACAATCATTACATATGTTTATGAATGAATTCAATGAATTGTAGAAATGGAGTTGCCATGTCTGTCTGAACAAAATAAAAAAAATAGAGGAAAACAAAAAGTAAAAGACTTTCATACGGATTCGTCCTAGAAGGTCTAATTGCCAATTTTATAGGGTCATTATTGATGATCCCTGACATGGTAGTTAGAACTATTCAAGAGAAATTCACAGATCTGAATATTAAAGATCAGTTATCTATGAAATCTTGTAAATATTTTGGGATCTTTATGTTATTGCACTTATGACTCTTCCAAAATTGATTCCATATAAACTATATAACCATTAATTGGTGTAAGAGTATTAATGAACTCTATTAAAACTTATTTTATGCTGAGCATTAGTGAAATTTGAATAACGGTTTCATTGTTAATTATTTTAGTTTATTGTATTCGTTTGAAAAAGTCCTTAAAGGACGAAAGTGTAGCAACGTTAGTTACAAATACAAGTATTATGAAAATATATAAAGTTTCAATTCTCATTTTTCATGAAAACTCTTCTCCTCCACCAGAACAAAAATGCTGCTTCTCGATGCGCATTTTACTAACCGAATTAGCATCATCAGGAGATGTTGTTATTATTATCAAGTAGTTAGTAACTGAGCTACTGTTGTTTTTGATGCTATCATAATTAACATACTAGTATTCGTAGAATTGAGGACTGATCTGATGCAGACTCGAATAAATTCAGTTCTCAAACACTTGGAATCGAGTAAAACATTTTATCGATCAGACTATATAATATTCGTGGAATGAATACTTCATTCAAAGTGTTTTCCTTTTTATTGATCTTTGTCTGTCATCTGGGGAACTGTTTGAAGAACCAGCGAAAACATTTCTTCTAACATAATGGACTTCTATGTTGAATACCTGATATTTGAATTGTTTGTTATCTGTATTGTTTCCTCGTCTCATACATCACAATTTTTCAGAAGAAAACTTCGAAGAAACAAATAACTTGATGTTAGGTACTAAACTTGGTATACCCATAAGTAGATGATAATCTATCCGCGGGTTGCCGGACATGACGTTCCCATCTGATGGTAATGATAATGACGATGACGCTCTCTGCCTTTTCAAAACTGGTTCTTACATCTTTGCTCGGAGCTTTCGTCGATACCGAGCAGGACGATGAACTCGGTGTCCAAAAACAAAAGCTCCAAGCTCTCTTCTCTTGCAGGATTACAGAGACGTATTTATTCATTAAAAATTTAATCGACGGCAACGACATTATCGATTCAAGATGGTTCAGTAGAACCAAGAAAATGATAGCACAGCCCTCGCATATGATAAATAGAAGTTATAAAGCTTCGTATCCTTTTTGTGACATATGTTAATATTGATCTCCACAAACTTTATTTGAAAAATATATCACAACATGTTTATTTAGAAAGCACAAATAAGAATAGTCAATTTCGTCATATTGTATATAAGAAAAACAATATATTATATACAATACAGATATTAAAACTATGTTATTAAAATATACACAATAATAAAACATTGTCAGTGTCAAAATAATATTGAAATAAAAGTTTAAATAAAAGCATCAAAACATGTCAAGAAGAGAAGGAAAACTTGCGACTATACAGTGATCTAAATGTGAAGTGATCTCAGTGCTGAACTGATCTCTTATTTCATAGGTAACAGGGCAGGCACATGATCCATATATTCCTTTATAGAGTAAAAAGCGTTATCAGTTAAATAATCAGGAACAGGTATTTGGAAATTTTTAGGCAAAGCTGGTCAATGTGAACAGACCACCCAACAATTTTGTGTTGGCATGTGCATACTAGAGGTAACCATAATTGAGACTACCTCCAAAAAATTACCTAAACCTCTACCTGAGGTACCTGTTCAATTATGACTACCTGTAGCATATTACTTCACATCTACATCAATAATAATTCTTTCTCGGTTTTTAAGAAAGCAAGTTCAATAACGGTAATCTATTCAAATATAGTTGGTCATTCATTTGAATTTATTAATTTATATCGCTTCCAAATGATTCACTTTCAAACCTTTATTTTCTATGTGCAACATTTCGAATTCTTCGTTAAAAATATGATTTTTTTCTAGAAGCTAATTTGAATATGTTTAAAGACATGTCCATTTTCAGAATTTCTCATGTTGTCAGAGATTTTATTGAAAAGTTTGCAGCCCTAAGGTGTCAAGTTAATATCTATCTAGTGTATGTGTTATTAACGCATACCTAACCGTTGGGTTGGGCTACCATCGGGCGCGTCCTCAGGTGGCGGATAGAGGAACATCCAGGGAACTGGAGGTCTGTCCGGGAAGCCTGGAGGCTGGGCAGCAGATCACCTCGCCGAGGCCAAAAGGAGAAAGAGTGCGAAAGAGGTGGGAATGGTAGTAACTATAAGTGCACCCTCCTCCTGCCCCACTCCACCTCCAACAGCAAGGGCACTTCCTGATCAAACTGGGTGAGACATCCGATAGCGCAAATTTAAGGGTTTCTATTTTTTATGTCACTTGTCAAGTGAATGAAATCCTTTACTGAGAAAGTATTTTTATTTAAAAAAAAATGAATGCTAGACTTATAATAAATGTATTTATATACGAGGGGTTACTTATGTGCTTCGCTATTTTCGATTAAGTTTCAATAAAATTCTTATATTTATCGTTATACAGGGATATTCAAATTCGTTTTTGTGCAAGGGGATCTCGTAAACGATAAGAGATAGAGTATCGGTTGAATTATGACAAAGTTGCCTATTTTAGAGATCTACTCAATGATGTAAAGAAATCGAATATAGCTCCTTTGATTCTGGAGATATACAGGAAAAACAAAAAAATCCCAAATAATTGTTTTGCCTATATTTTCTTTATTCACAGACAATTTGAAAATCTGTCCACATTTTGCTATTGCCACTTGATGTGGGCTCTCAGAATATAACCATGATTCTTTGATACAGGGTGTCATCTGACTTGGCCACCCCCATCTTTGAATTTTCAAATACGGACCTGTATTTTTTGTTGTATTTTTGGATCGTAGACGTTCACTTCAAATTGAGAAATTAAATTGAATTTTATATTTCGGGATTTTTCGGTAATATTCGATTATAATTGTGTGAATTATTTCCTTTTAATTTACGGCCCTGGAAATTGGTTGATTGAGTTGAATAAAAACATAATAGCAACTTTCACGTCTCCTTATGTACCGCAGAGTTTTTCGAGAGTTTTTTTTTTTATTTTTAGGTACCTATTCATTTTTTTTTCCTTGCTCTGAACGTTTTCTACAATTAACTTCGAAAAAGAAAACCTTTTATGATTATCTGAAATATATCTACAACAAAAATATATTATATGTGTTTTGATGAGCAGAAATAAAATGGTAGCAATAATAGCATCCGAAACGAATACTATAATTATAATGAAAATTTAAATGAGGTAAGTAATTTATATACACAAGAAATTAATTGTGCAATAAATGTTCGAATTGGAGTCCTTCCATTTCGAGACAAACGATGGGACATTAAGGTGGTCTGCAAAATCACCAGATCTTAATATTTTGGAGTATTTTCTATGAGGGACATAGAAAAATAGGATTTACGCTGGCAGAGAGATAGAAAATGTGGAAGACTCGAGATTGAGGATTTTGAATGATTTCGCAACAATGCAGCTAATAAGTGTATTAAAGGCAATAAATAATATGAAAAACT
>WOGP01006391.1:0-12413 GCA_015342065.1 Leptinotarsa undecemlineata | reverse complement strand
ATAATGATTTTAGTTTCCCCATGGTGAATATGTAGATTTGATTGATTTATATATTTCACTAAATAATTTTCTCATACCTGTTTTTACCCACCAAAATGCAATTCCAACAACATATAGAATTATGAATAAAGATATAAAAAAGTACGTTCATTCAGTATTGAAACGAATAAGGGGAGAGTGAAGGCGAATTTCATTGTGGAAGTCAAGTATCGCATGCGGCACCCCATAGTTGTCCTAGTGGGCTTCAGCATTGTCGCAGTCATTACACGAAACCCCACACGGTTGAAATCAAAACATCGTTCTGTATCTACGATTTCATCAACCGACACACACCGTGTTTAGCACAGCATGTTGGCACAACTGGTGCTGTTTATGGCATACATCAGCATATTTGCTATTCTCACGACACTCAACCTTTAGAAGGTTTTGAGAGGAGTTTCAGAATTTTAACGTCGATGTTCTTCAATAACTAGTCAATTGTACATGAGAAATTTTTAATGATTCGAATCACACATAAATAAGAATTCATTTGAAAGACTTTAGATATCTAGGTAATAAACCACAAATAATTAGGGGTTTCTGTTGATGATATTTCTTCTAGTACAATAATAAAGAAATACCCATTATTTTTTTCATCTTCGTTCTTGACTGTGGATGAGAAGTTTCATACTTATCGATAGTGAATACCTTCAACGTGTAATATCAGCTAGAAACTTTCAAAATAAAAATCATAGATGATGATGTGAAATTTCAAAATTCATAGGAAATGGGTTTTCAAAACATTAGATCCTATAGACGTTTTGAATAAAAATTTTACTGAAATAAACTCGTGTCTCAACTCAAACATTGTGATTTTTTTCAATGGACCGTGTTAAGATAAATCTATCAAATTTGAAATTCAGAAAGTCCAGATTGTTTACGTTTATTTTTGGTTTACGTAGTTATGAACACGTATCCAAAAAAATAAAAGATGGACAAAAGAATCAAGAGCTGTTGCGCTTGATATTTACGAGACCTTTAACCATGTGTGGAATGAGGCTATGGTTTGTCGGATCAATTTTGTGTATGGCTGTTTAGCTTCCTGAAAGAATTTTACCTGTAAGTGGCCGTCGATAGATATCTCTCGAATACTATTACCATCAACGCTGGAGTTCCCCAGGGATCCATATTGTCCCCAAACCTCTTTTTATTCTATATTAACGATTTATTGAGAAAAAAACAAGAATCCAATATATTGCTTCGCTGACAACAGCACACCCGTCGTTTCGTTTAGATTACAGAACATCGGCTACGGAGACACATCTTCACCGGCAGCAGGAGGTTGCATAAGTTAATGAGAATCTGGAAATAATTTCGAATTGGAGTGAAAGTAATCAGGTTCAGTGTAACGTCAGGCATCGGTTTTCTCCAAGAAGATGAATGTCTCCGAACCGGATATATTAATGTCAGGTCAGACAATTCCGCTTTCTGCTTCGATAAGTTTATTGGAACACTGTTCCGAACCAGTAAACTGTACATACCTCAATAACTTTTGATGCTTTCTGAAGCTCAGATCAGACCTCCTTTGAGGTATCGTTCTCATGTATGGAACTGATAACCTGGAAAATCGGAGGAAGGTTGGAGATTTGTGTCTCTTCTATAGATACTTCTACTGGAAATATTCAAGTGACTTGGCACCAAGAAAGGTACATAACAGCAACAGCGACAGACTGTAGCTGCTCATCGTTTTGAGGTTCAACTCAGTGCACCTCAAACTTCACTGTTCAAGAACTCTTTCATTTGAAAAATTGATTTTATGTGGAATAAACTTCCAGAGAACGTTTTTCCAAATGAATTTAATAATCAGCGATTCAAATTCAATGTGAATCCCTTCTTTCGCACAGGGACCGCTCTGAGAGCGCCTGAAGGATTTTCCTGTGGTGCTCGTGTTTTGTCCTTAAAAAAAGTGAAATGAATTATGAGAGTTGTATCAGACGAGCATTATAAAAAATGAAAATAAAAACCGAAAAGTTCATTTCATTTCACGATGAGACACATTCATTGGCTCATATGATTCAATACCAAACCCCTTGTTCGAAAAAAGTTTGAACTTTGATAAGGCGAATTCATCCGTAACCATATTAGAAATTATCATGGCTCTACAATCTACCAGTTCACTCATTTATCAGACCAATATAATAAAACTCAGATGAAAAATCAAAAATCATCTAGTTTGATGACACTTCTTAGTGTTCTGTGCCTCTACGAAATCATTGAGGCACAGAACTGGTTGCCTTCTTGCAACACCACAAGAGCAGGCAGTCTTCCATAAAATTCACAATAGATAATTAATTTTAAAATGAATTGCCCTGAAGGTGAACATGACCGACGAGAACTAGAAATAGCTGTCCACAGAAAAACAACTCACTTCGGTTGGTACCTGAATCACGATTTATTCACCAGCAATCAATCAGGGGAGATGAATCGTTGAAACAATATTCAACATTCATTCGTGGACATTCTGGACGAAAAGAATTATCTGCAAAAATTTCCTCAGTGTGGAAGATCACACATATCTATCGGATATAATTCAATGTCCATCGTGGAATTAGCCAGAAAAGTCGTTGTTGTTTTTGCTAATAATTTGTCATGTCGTGTCTGTAGGATGTTAGGGAAGTAACTATTTCGAATTTGATTCGAAATTTATATTTTCTGGGTATCTCAATACAGTATTCCTACTTTTATATTTGAAAATTCACCATAATATGGACAAAAAATTTAAAAAAAATGCAATGATCAACTCAATTGTTTGTATAGAAATTGACGACAAAAATGAACGAATTTCCAAGCAATATTCTGATAGACTTGTTCAGGATATTGCTTCGTCAATCCTAAGCACGCAGAATTTCAGACTTCTGAGGCAGTTTGCAATGAATGAGAGCTGATTGATAGAAAAACATTTTCTTGAAGATTATTCTCTCTGGAGATAAATAAAAAATTACACTCAGATAATTGATTACCTTTTGTCGTGATTATTACTATAATTTTCGAGCACAATTGTAAATTGTGAAAGTGGCTTTCGATAATAGAATACTACTGAATAATCAACTGTATTCTTCTGCTGTATAAGTTCCTTTCCTTTGTTTGAAGACATTATCAAGTGGGTTGGTTCAACGACAGAGAGTTGGCTCATCATCCTTTGTCTTTTGTTATATACTCTGCAGACGCGACTCTAGTTAAGGGTCCTTGAAAACAGGAAATATTGTTTCAAGGATTCGATACTGCCCTCTTATAATTTTTATTGTTTGACAAAACTTTCTGGTTTATGTTTTAACTTCATACAGGACGACAAAAACTGAAAGCAATTTAATGAACACGTTGACAAAAGAAAATATGTGTGAATCAAGTGATGCTTAAAAATAGCTAGAGAGACAAGCACAAAAGGCTGATGAATCAGTTATTATGATGATATGTAATACAAAGACTCACAAATACATACAAAATCTCTTTCTACACACGATATATGATATAATATATTTGGTCTCTGTCAATGAGACAGTCAGTCACACTTTTTAGGATCCAGCTTTTTCCTTTCGGACAATCAGTCATTTTGCACCCGTATTGACTAGATAAAAATCGAAGATGGTATGTTGAATTCAATAAATACACTTCAATTTGAGATTTACACTTGAGAGTTTACAAAACCGTGATACGTGTTTCCCTATACAATAGTATCTTAGGGCGACACAATATTGAGACACTCGAAGATGCTTGTAAAGAGAAATTCGTGTCGCGGTTTTTTTTATTTTCAGGTGGAATTTTCACTTGGATTTTCATGAAGTATACCGGTCAGTTCTATAATATTTTTAAAAGTTATGTTACTTGGCATTACTCTCGACAGTACTTCATCTAGGCATCAACATACAGATCTTCTCGCGAATAAACTATCTAGTGCAATATATATCCTTCATCAACTTCAACACATCACAAGCAGTGAGATTCTAAAAATAACGTATTTTGCATTATTCTACTCACACATCAGCTACGGTGTTGTTCTTTGGGGGAACTCTCCTGGTTTGATGAGAATTTTCAAACTACAGAAAAATACTGTAAGAATACTGGCAAGTGCAAGTTTCCGGGAGCACTGTAGACCATTATTAAAAAAATTACGTCGTCAACGTTATAGATTGATCAGACGCTACTGGAAATTAAAAAAAATGCCCAGTTGGTAGAGAAAGTCTGACATACACCAACACTTCACAAAAAATGCGGCAAGGTAAGAATATGCCGTTACCGTTTGACCAGATCAAAAATGAATTCTTTTGATTATAATTTTTTCAACTTTCTGCCAAATAACTTCAAAAAGCTGAGTATCACCAAATTCAAAAAACCGTTGTGGAAGTGGCCGCGGTGGTAGTGCCCCCGACTCACGATCGATTCCTGCCTCGAACAGATATTTTTCTCGAGATAATTTATCTGTTTGAAGCTGGGATGATTCTGCAACCGTGTTAGGAATCACACGTTGGAAGGTAAAACCTCGTTAGTCCTTAGCTCGCACAATTTTCTCAAATTCTGAGAGTTGTCGTTCGTATGGGGGCGACAGCTGATTAACGGAAAAACATATTTTTTCAATCGGATTTAAATACGGCTCAACCTTACTCTGTCTCGGAATACTACGATCATTTTAGGACAGTTCACGTCAGCTATGTCTACTCGAGATAAAACATACCTGCATCGATTGTACTCTGGTAGTCTGTAAATACACCTATTATCATAGGTGAATATTTATTTGTTTATATAGGTACGCAGGCAACCCTTGCGTTGCTTATTATTTTCACAATTTACTTCTTTGTTTTATATGTTTATTTAAGAAAGCCAATACACTTGACTTGCTACAAAAATGAAAATGTAACCTAGTTGATGAACTATTCTATTATATTCTATTCTGCCAGCCATTTGGCGTGTTTGACACAAATATGCCCCGTTATGACATTTTATAGTTGTACAACCTTATGGTTAATCCAAAACATTATAATGTAGTTCAAAACCTCGATTTTCCATCAAGAGATGGAGTACGGGTAACGGAGTGAGGGTACAATACTAGGTATATCTTTTTTCACTGTACTTGAGGTGATTTCTATTATTATTTTCAAAACAGGTATTTCACAATCCGAGTTCAGCCACATATTGAGTTTCCGCAGACAAGTCTGTATCCAATCTAATTTATCTATATCAAGTCTAACTTATCCTCATTCAAATGCACGAAATTTGGTCATATGGCTGCACACTACAATGATAAATACCAGTTCGAAAATTTAAAATCCATTTATCTATGGATTTCGATCAAGTTACCAGCTTCTTGGGAAATTCGTTGGGATTATCTGATTCGGGAATACATTGACGGAGTACATTTCCTCTTGGAAAAAATATATCCTGTTGACGGAACTCAGCAATAAAACACGAATCACCAAAATCGAGAGCAAAATCTACACAGACAACACTTACTACACTTTTGGTTAAGTGCTGTATAATTAGTTCCAATAATATTGTGATCTGAGGCGACGTTATGAATCATTCTATATTTTCTGAGAGCAACAATTTTTCCATTTCGAAACATACGGTTATAATTTTAATATTCAAGATTAGGGAACACAGAAAAAATGTTTCAAACGTTTTGATAATATGAGGAAAACATTCGTAATTCGTGCCACAACAACATGAAAGTTCTTCCTGGAAATACTGTGTGAATGATAAAATATACAAATTGAGTTATAAAGTGATTTCTCAACAACTTCTTATTTACAGTTCAAACCCTTGTGATGATAAGTTCCTTGCATATTTCTTCGAACCAAGAAGTTCCCATTGGAACGGAATGGCATACGGAGTAATAGAACAGACGGATTTTTATAGTGTTTATTTATGTTTTAATCAGGCACACTGTTTCGGTCGCTTTGAAATGTAAGTGAGTTAGTATACATCTCAAAAACATTCTTTATTTTCTTAGATTGTAATACACATTTCACGTTTACACATTCTAGATAATAATAAAACAATTATCGGAAAATATTCAATTGAACTTTCATCAGTATTGATTACCAATATCCAGGATTTATTAATTTTGGGTAGTTTCTTGTTACTCGAGAAAAAAATTGCAAATGATTCTCCTTTATCAGTGCATATTGAAAGCTGAAATTTTGATAATCATTAGCTCGCACAAATTCTGACTAATGAGGGCTGTCGTGCTTAGGGCGGCGGCAGCTGGTAAACGAAAAAATAGGAAAATATAGGTTCTGGATTTTTTTTCTATGACTATGAATGATGATAATTATTTCGTTAAATCGGTAGCTTTCTCGTTCTACCTCCTTCCACCAAGGAAGCTACAGTGTTAACGAAAGGCGTTTAGAAGTAAGAAATTTTGATAAATATTTTTAATTATAAACATTATTCGATTCATTTCAATAAGTGACTTACCTCCTGTAATCAATAAGTTTTGTTACCCAATATTGTAAATACGAATTGACTTTTCGATTAGTTAAAAAAATATTAATTTTAATTCTGAATCAATCTCATGTATTTTTCAAATTATTTGACACGTTATTTCCATGAATTCATAACAATTATAGTAGAATTCGTGGTGTAACAAAGATATGAACTGAGTGACAAGAACCCAGAGTTTCAAACTCAGTCGAATCCAATCTCATTTGGTATGTGACAGAGTGTGTTGAAATAGGTATCACAACTCAATAATCGATCAAGAAATATTAGCGAGAGTCTTCCTGATAACATTTCAAGAAGGACTTGATTATCAAATATGAATGCTTTGCTTTCAATTTAATTTTGTTGAAACCATAAACTGAATTGGCACAAGAATAGAGAAACCGTATTAGGAATCATACGTTAAAAGGTAAGACCTCGTTAGTCCTTAGCTCGCACAAGTTCCTCAACTTCTGAGAGTTGTTGTTCGTATGGGGGGCGACAGTTGATTAACGGAAAAATAGATTTTGAACAGATAATGAGTTGAATAAAAGTAACTGGACACAAGGGGTCGTGCCCCATAACTCGTGATTGATAAAAAGAATAGGAGGATATTCTAAAAAGAGCTGAAAAATCACGAAGATACATCAAGTGGATTGCATATTGTAACACCACATTTCACACCATGGCGCTGCATTCCGGTAAGGATAAGCTAACAAGAATGTGCGCGCACGTGTGTTTAGGTGTGTGTTGCGTAAACTATATAGAAAATTTAAAATAAATAAGTTCGATGTCCGATGAATTTTAGAATTCTATTTGACATATCCGAACGTCAAATATTGATTGACCCCACTTTGAAGATCATAAAACGATGTGTTTATATTTTTTTGGAAAGTATTTTCTTAACTTTTTCAGAAATTAGTTGGGATTTCACTGCTTTTGCGTTTCTCGCTTGCATGAAACACAAAAAGTTTTCGCACTTATTAATTTTGAACGAATTTTGGAAACAACGAGTAGAATTGGATTGGTATCTATACCAAGAAGTACTTGCCTCACAGTCAGTCGGGAGATCTTGATTTTACCTAACTCAGTGACTATATCATTATTTTTAAAAAAATTTGTTTTTCTTTTATATATTTATATATGTATGAATTTTTTTAATGATAGCATATTATATCACAAGATCTACTCCTTCTAGGTCTAGAAAGAAATTTTCATAGTATGAAGTATAGAACCCTATCAGCAGCAAAAGAAGTTGGAAATAACGTACTCGCAATGACTGTTGATAGTATTCATTGACTATATCACAAATGTTAATGCAAGCCAAATTAATCTCATTACATTACATTATACGTATTCAAATCACATTATTATTACCCTGGAGAAAAACACAAAAGCATCCGTTCCTTAACTATGTAGACTATATTTTATACACGATTTATTCAGATGGTCGTCTCCGTACCAACAAAATAAGACATCACCTAATATAATCAGAAAGCCAGGTCGTCATAAACATCTGTGTTATTATAATCATGGTATCCACAATAACATCGGCTTGAGTTGATGTCGGTTCGAGAATGCTTATTTATGTTTTCGGCATTTTTGTCGGAAAGTTTTGAGGCTGATAACTTTTGTTTGGCCACTGAACAGTCAGATTTAGTCAACGGTCTTTCAGCGCTTGAAAAATGTCTATCGACAAGATTAATAACATGTTTTTTACCCCCCTTGGTTTGGTTGTAGTCTGACGTGGAGACATTTCTGAACGTATACGTAGAGGTATGCTTTTTTTTTCGAAAAAATTGACACATAATTTTTGTGAATATCAACTTGAAAACAGTTGCATACTGGGCTTTCCAATAAAAAAATAGTATAGTTGAGTCGAAAAGAATAAAAAGCGTTATTAAATAGTGTTTGTTTCTTGCATTCTCAAGATCGTCAGAAACGATACATATTAATAATAATAATAATGATAATAATAATGAACTCGGTTTAGTTTTCGACACTGAATCAGGTGATTACAAATCTGTTTCCGAATTGCAACCTTAAAGGTAAACAGGAAACTGTATTAATCCCAGAGATGGAATTTAAAATAATCAAATGAATTATTTCAATACTAACATATCAATTAATTGTTCCTACTCATATACAGGGTTTTAATTGTGTATGTACCATAAATTCAACAAATGAGGTAATTTTAAGACGAAATGTTCATATAAAAATGGGTCCGCATATCCTTCGTTCTCAAGATACAGGGTGTTGAAATAAAAAAAAAAGTTATTCGTAAATATCCTAAATATTATTTACCTAATTTTTTTGTAATTTGGTAATGGTATTTATAACATTGAGGAACTGATTTAGCCGGAAAGTGATTCAATTCATGAAGTCTAGTGGCGTTTCGAGCGGGACTTGAACTATATTTTTGCCTTAAAATTGTACCCCACTGACTTTTGTACAATTTTTATTTTTCCTTTGGATTGAGCAATTAGAAATACAACTTCTTTGTTTCTTGAAGTTTTTTCGTATCTTGCTTAGTTTTTAAGAAAAAAAAGTCTACCTATTTGCTTATTCCTGGACCTCACAAGGAATAATATGGGGAATTAAATGTTTCTTCTGGAAATTATTATTTTTTCAATTTTTCATTACAAATTATGTAACAATATCTTATGTAACAAATATTGAATATCATTAACATCTAGACTAACGAATTGCACTAAATTAAATGTTGGAAATGGCCTCCTTCGGCTTCAATACAACCGTCTAGCCGCCGCATCATTGAATTTCGCACTCTTCTGAAAATACCTGGCATATTTTTTATTATGTCACATAAATTAATGGTTTTATTCCGTAAATCCTCTTCACTTTGAATAGCAGTTTTGTATACAAACGCTTTGACGTGTTCCCAGAGAAAATGATCTAAGGGATTCATTTCGGGCTAGCGAGGTGGCCATGGATGTGGGACTGCTCTTCCAATCCAGCGATTATGGTAATTTTCATCCAAAAATTGCCGTGCCACTACATTGAAGTGTGGTGGAGCATCATCGTGCATGTACCACATACGGAATCTTTCCATGACTGGAATTTCTTCTAGGTAAAACAAACTCTAAAACCTCTGGTATTCTTCTTTATTGAGTCGAGGTGGAAAAAAGTGAGGCCCAATGAGATGGTCACCGGCAATTCCAACCCAAATATTAAAAGAAAACTGTTCTTGAGAATTATTTTCTATCAAGGCGTGTGGATTGTTTTCGGCCCAAATGTGATTGTTGTGAAAGTTAATAATTGAATTGCGAGAAAAACAGTCTTCTTCTGTAAACAATATTCGAATTAGGAAACCTGGATTTCTTCTTATTTTACCGCGTAACCAATTAGAAAAAGCTAGTCTTACAGGAAAGTCTCGGGGCAATAGAGTTTGCACACGTTACATGTGATAGGGATATAGCTGCTGGGCTCTTAAAATCTTCCACACTGTGACATGGGTAATATTCAGTTCTTCAGTTATTTTCCGAGTACTGGTATGAGGATTTACTTCAATCTCATTTGAAACAGCTTCTTTAATTTTAATTGTTCGTATCGTTGCAGGCCTACCAATGACAACCGTCGATCATTTGAAGCTGCTCGTTTCAGAAAGTCGTGCATGGGGACGTACAAAAGTTCTTCTGTCAGGCACTACACGCTGAGGAAATCTTTCATGGTAAACGCGTCTTGCAGCATTCGAGTTTCCGTGAGCCATTCCATAACAGAAATGCATATCTGCCATTTCACTGTTAGTATATTGAACCATGTTTTACAAAAATGGTTCGAAAAATAACCAGTAAACACAGTTTTTATAACAATTATAAATTGAAAGCCTACAAGTTGAACACTGTCAAGTTGTTTATTAAATGATGCAATCGTTTCATCAAACACTTTAGTGTTGGAAATGGCCTCCTTCGTTGCCTGTTAGTGCAATTAGTTAGTCTAGATGTTAATGTTATTTGATATTTGTTGTTATTGTTACATAATAAGTAATTTAAAATTGTAAAAATAATAATTTCCAAAAGAAAAATATTACTCATATTACTCCTTGTGAGGTGCAGGGATATGCAATTAGGTCGACGTTTTTTTCTTAAAAACTAAGCAACATACGAAAAAAACTCAAGAGACAAAAAAGTTGTATTTATAATTGCTCAATCCAAAGAAGTAATGAAAATTGCACAAAAGTCAGTGGCTTAAATTTTTATGTCAAAATATTCGTTCAAATTCCGCTCGAGACGCCACTGGACTTAATAAATTGCATCACGTTCGGGCTAAATTAGCTCCATTCCGTCTTAAAATTACCTAAAGAATCGTCTGTTAAATTTATGGTACATACTTGATTAATATCCTGTACAATAAACTGAATCACCAACAACCAGAGTATATCCCTCTCACAAATTTTAAGTAGCAAAATAGTTGTTTTACAGCTATCAGAAGTGTTCATTAGTGAAACAAGTTTTTTGCTATATGAGAGTTGTTTGACTTCAATATCAACCTGCCGCCCCATTTCTTACTGCGTTTTTCTCTCATTTTTCCTTTCTCATTTGCCTGCATTTTACTTTAGATACACCTTATTTTAAAAATTTTTAACTTGTGCTTCTAGTGAATCTAGGGGTTCTTCAATCTTCGTTACAACACAGGGTGTTCCATTTTTAAGATGATTTTAAGATGTGAAAACATAGAAACGTCTTTTGTGTAAAAAGCAGAAGAGATAGGTATAGGGAACCCTAATATACTTTTGAAGGGAATCTACTCCTGCGTGTTCCATTCAATTTTGAGAAGTTATTTAATTAAATGGGTATCCAAATTTTGATGCAATTTTTTTCGCAACTCGGAATAATATTGCATTGAAAATTTCATGTGGTAGTTAACTTTAACCTTTGTGCTAAGCAGTACATTTAATCACGAGCAGCTAGTTACACATTACAGGGTGAAAACAATTTTTAAATTATGGTCTGTATTTTTAAATTTCTGGAAATTTCTCAGAATCGGTCAGTTTTGAGTATGGGAAATTCAATTGTAACTCACCTTTATTTTGCCAGTAGTATCTAAAAATATAAAAAAATATAGGGTGTTCCATAAGAAAAAATGTAACTTTGGTATATAACTTTATTGGGAGTCACCCTGTATATTTCAAAATAATTTTGGAATATGCTCCTCATGGACCCACATATACCTGAGCTGAAAGTTTTTCTCTAACTCTCCTAATTTCTCGTAGAAAATTTCTACGAGAAATTCTCGGTATTTCTACTAGAAATACCGAGGCGAATGTGGTGGGCCACCCTGTATATGTTGGGCCCCAGACTTTTCTGCCCATGTAATTAGAACGTCAACTTGAGAAGTATATATTACTCTTTCTTACACTTGTGCAGATTCCTTGTGCAGACCCCAGATTGTTCAAGATTTTAAGCTCGAACAAGTGTGATGAATATTGTACAATTTTTAAATATTTCGAAAAATCTTTTGAGTGGTTCAATTTTGATATTTCAGAGGTTCCAACCCTATAACAGAAACTGTTCCTAGGAATGTCTCTGAATTGTCCCAAGATTACCCAACGAATGTACCTGTACAGTTGGAAGCCAACATTGTAAAAGATATGAAAGAGTTCCAGAAAGGAGATGGAAACTGCCAGGCACTCAAAATAAAATATGCAATTACTAAAATAACGGATTTTGGCAAGTTCACCACTTTCGAAATAATGAAAAGTACGAGGAAGAAACCCAAAACGATGCCAGTGGGCCTTGAAGGAGTTTTTGTGCTGAGACGGACTCAGGTTTGATTTTTGGAACTTTGAGTACTGTTGTCTTGATGTTGCGTGGTAAATAAACATAATTATATCGCATAGTCTCTTCATTTATGGTTGGTAGAAGCGACAACGCCGCTTCGTCTAAAATATTTTAGGCGTGTAGGTCATATTGACTTATGCATACTGTGGAATTTTCAGGTTG